>PVJO010009938.1:0-66850 GCA_004026905.1 Hystrix cristata
GACTGGGTGATACTGTTCAAGGGGCAGCAGGGAGAGAAAGGCCAATTTTTATGTGACAAGCAGCAAATCATCAAGTGGTTTCCTAAAGGAGTAACACATCTTGAGACTTCAGGGTGTCTTGGAATCGCCTGTGACTTGATCATCTGTAACTTGTTTCCTAAAGCAGGTTCTTGGGAACCAGCATTCAGAGACTCTGGGCCTCAGGGAGAAGCCTAGGAAGATAAACATCCCAGCTTCTTCTGATGCAGGCGATGCTGTGAGAAACTCTGGCTTGGGGGATAGGATGAGGGGATGTGAGGAGCAAAGGGCAAGGTATGTTGCCAGGGCCGGGATGACCAAGTAGCAGGATCATGAAGAATGTTCTATACTCTCTAGGGCCATGGTGAGGCCTTAACCTTCACCAACTCCTCCTGCTTGTGCAGGTTGAAGAATCCAGGCGTGACCCAGTCTTTTGCTGGTCTCATTTCCGTCTGTACCCTTCCCTGCTCATGCCTATCACACAGCCTCTCTAGTTGCTGCGGATGGGATAATTTACTAATATGTGCCCGTAGACACTGCATTCTCGGAGCTGGGCTGCGATTGTCCCAGGAGCCCCACTGAGGCTCTGGGCTAGAGTTTGCACAACAAATACCCAGCGGAGGCATGGCTCCAGCAACTCTACCAGCTGAGAGGATAACAGCCTGCTTTTCCTCCAGGCAGGAAGTAATCAGCTGAATATCCTGCAGCATATTGGCTGCAAGGGGCTCAGGCATCTTCTCCAGGTCCGTCCCCTCATGTCCACAACGAGGGATACGGACTCATCCACGACACGGGTCACAGAGAGATGCAATGAGCCCTCACTGGGTGTCAGGACTGCCTTGCCAAGTGCTGCAGACCTTTTCTTTGGATGACACCATTATTAAGCCAAGTTCACCATCTCCTCTTACCCTCTACACCCAGGTCTCCCTCCTGGGTCCACATTTCATGTTTCTCATCATCAGGATCCAGTGTGATTAGCACCTCTGACTCCTTTCTCTCCAGCCTGTCACCCTGTCTTGCCTACTCTTTCTTCAGAGTGTCTTTTGAATCTGTTCGTTCCTTGCCATTCCCATTGCCTGTGCTCAATATTGTCATTTAATCAGACTACTGCCTAAGTCTCTGTAATGGACTAAATGTTAGTGTTCCTCTACATTCACCCATTGCAGGCCTAACCCTCAATGTGATGGCATTTGGAGACAGGGCCTTTGGGAGGTGACTGAGTTGAGATGAAGTCACAGGGGTGGAGCCCCCATGATGGAATTGTTGTCCTTTATATGAGGGGGACAGACCAGAATTCTTGCTCTCTCCACCATGTGAAGACATAGTGAGAAGGTGCCAAAATGCCAGGAGGACGTCCTCACGGGGAACTCAATGAGCTGGCAACTTGGGCCTGGGTTTCCCAGCCTCCAGAACCATGAAAAGTAAAGGCCCATTATTAAAGTCCCTGGGTGTGTGGTGTTTGTTTTAGCCAGAACCAAGACACCCTCTTACCCTGCACCCCCTGCTTCCTGCCTCATTCCTCATATGGAATATTAGTTTCTTTCATGACACTGATCACTGGTAGCAATAATGCATTTGTCATTGTGTCCATTTGCTTGCTATTTACCTTTATAACCTGACAGCATGCTCCATGAAGTGATCCCCCTTTCGTACCTAGGGATGAATGTCATGCCTGTCACACAGTAGCTGTTCACTGAAGAAATGAAATGCTGATTACAACAAAAGCTTCCAACCAGGTCTCCCTGCCTCCTGTCTTGTCTGTTCGGATTTGTGCTGCACGCTTTGGCTAGGGTCAACTTTTTCAAAACACTAACTTCATCCTATCCAATGCTCCCTCACTAGAGTATTGACTGGGTCCTATTGCCCTTTCTGGAAGTTTGTGGGAAATTAAGTTAAGATGGATCCGATAGTGCGGAAAGGTGCTGTGGGTCATTAATAACAATGTGCTGAATTTTAAATTGTGGGTTTGCTTCAAAAAAAAAAAAAAAAACCAAAACAAAAAACCCTCAACCCTGTGAGCACTACAGGAAATGAATGAGTCAAGCTTTCTAGTGTCTTCTGTCCTCTAGGCCGGGGCTTGATAAAATCAGCCCTGACCGCCTGGCCCTCCCTCTCCTGGTTGTAGCCGGCTGTCCCCGGTGGGCGCAGCCCACAGCTTCCTTTTCCCTGCCGGCCACATGCAGGGCTCAGGGGAAGTCCACCCAGTGGCGTGAACACACGTGGGCCCCATGGTTGACAGATCCCTCAGGGACTGTGGGTCTCTGTGAGGGTGTGTGCATGTGGGCGGGGTGCAGAGGTATTTTGGGAGGACGAGGCAGTCCCTTGACTGCTGCTTTTTACAAATTCAGGAAAACACAGTTCAGTAGAATTTCCTCTTCCATCAGTGTTGGCCCATTTCCCCTCTCCTTACTAAGAGGAAGTTCCATTAGCTCATACACACACAGCATCACACATTCCCTTAGGCTGGAAAAGCCCTTAAAGGAGGTTGCCTAGCTGATGAACAGCCGAGGCCTTCTGCTGGGGACTTTAATCCGAATTCTAGAGAAGCCCAAAAGTGTCTCATCAGCTCTGCTCCCCATAAGAACTCTATCGGCTTCTCTCATAGCCGGGGCCTTGATGTCAGAGAGCAGCTTCAAGGCCAGGCCAAGGAGCCAGCAGACTCCCACTCATTCCAGCAAAGGAAGCGGGCTGGTCTACATCACCCACCTCCCCACTGTCCTGCAGGCTGCTCCACACGCTGTCTTTCAACCAAACTGGTTCCAGTTCTTTCTCAGAGGTTAATTCCTCCTATTATTTGTACTTTTATATCCACCCCTTGGTCAGGCTTCATCCCACCTGCCCCAAGGGACTTTTCCAAAGGGAAGAAACCACCTGCAACACCTTGTTTCCAGGAGAAAGTAACCACCAACCATCTCTTTCCAATCCCAACAAGGAGGCTTCCAGTTAAGAACAAGCAGGTCCAAGGTGGTGTTCTCTGGAGGGTGAGGATGGGTGCCCCTCCAGAACTGCTCACTTTCTCAGAGTGAAAGGGGAGAGGCATCTTGGAGATGATACGGGGGAAAGAGATGAGGTGTCCCTGGTTACCTGCTTGGGGACCCAGGCTGAGACAAAATGCAACACATCAGAGGCCCTAGGTTAGCTCCACCTGCTGGGCTGAGCTCAGGGAGAGACTTTAACCCACGTGTGGCTTTTCGTGGAAACAGCAGGCCGAACAGAGTGCAGACAGCTTCCGCACTTATGAGAACCCCCCGGGACACACCTCCAGGGGAGGCAAACAGGTGTGGCTCCAGGGAGGTTGGCTTCACCGCCTTCCTGGAAGGGCAGGCCTCACATAGTCTCCTTTTCAGTTGTCAGAGCTCACATCCAAAACACTGCAGTGTACTTTCCACTGTTTCCTTTTTGGTTTTCTACAAACTCCTTATCTCTTTCATTTTCATCTGTTTCAAGAAAAACTGTGTATTTCCCTTTACAGTGTTAACAGCTATTTACACGTGGAAGACCACACACCTGGCACTGCATTAAACTCTTATATGCCATCTCACTTAACTTCACAACATCCCCAGGAGGAGTTATCATCTCTATGTTATTGATGTGGAATCAGAAACTCTGAGAGGTTGAGTAATTTTTCCAAGGTCATAGGCAATACGCATTAGCACAGGATTTTGGAACTGGGTCTATATGATCTGAATCTGAATCCTCAGTCCTGTTTCCTTAAAGCAACATCACACACCCTTTCCATTATCATCCCCAGTTATCAGCAACCAAGTCCTCCCCCAGCCACTGTATCATCAGAAACCTGCATGGTTTCACAGGATCCCCAATGGTCCTGACAATTTATTGGAATAAAAAAAAAAATACACCATTCACAGAGATCTGGCACACTCACATCCACGTTCTCAGGGTCACGTCACGTCCCTATGAATTCTACAAACCAAGCATCTTTTCCCGTTCTGCAGACAAGGAAACTAAGGTTCAAGAGAAGTGACTTGCTCAGTGTCACACGACTAGAAGCAGTGAATGCAAAACTAGAACTGCAGGGCTCCTGAGAGACCCAGAATTCCTTCCCTGAACTATGATGCCTCTTCAATAAATAATGAGCAAAATAAATAAATAAAGCTTTCAAGGGAACCCTGAGCAATCTTCCCCCAGGTCTGTTTCCAGAAGAAGTTATCAGACTGGCACCTATGAGCTTCTTGGCAGAGTGGCAGAGCTCATGGCAGGATTTCCTGGGCCAGAAGGCCCGTGTTCGAAACGCCATAGAGAAATGCAGAGCTGAGAGACGGCTCTGGGGGGCATCCACAGGCCCGCCGCCCCTCTCAGTATCCTTGCTGGGACTGTAAACTGACTTTGTTTGAAGACAGTTTCTAAATGAACCACGGGAAGGGAGGGCCCACATCTGCCCCTCTAGGCCCCAGTGACTGGCAGCTATCTGGGCACAATGCCAAAGACCCGTCCTAGATGCCAGCCCTCAGCATGAGAAGGAAGCTGGCTCTGGGCAGATGGCTTCCGGAGTCCACTTCCTTTTAGCCCAGAGTCCGAAGGGTCTGTGTCCTAAGTCTCAGTCCCTTTGTCCCTCCCTGGCTCGATATAGTGATTGCCTGACTGCTGCTAGGGCAGACACACTGTAAGCTCTTCCAGTGACAGGTTCCCTGTCTTCAGACTGCCAGAGGCGGAGCATCTCCATGTGACCCACCACTCCCCAGGTCAAACTTGGCTCTGCCTCCTCTTCTCCTGAAAATGAGCTTTTCAGCTGGTGGGGGAGCCGAAGCTCCAACTCACAGCACTCCGACCTGCTGGAGGCCCTGATACCTGGCTAGCCTGAGGAGGCATCCAGGTCTGAGCTGACCTCAGCCTGGCAGCCTTACCGCAAGAAAACCCTGTGGTACCTTGAGCATGGACTCCTTTGGAGTACAGAAAAAAGGCCCAAGGAGGGAGTTCTCTGCCCTGCCCTTCTTGGCTCTGTCAAGGTCTACAGGGGCCCCTCAACAGAACAGGTTTGCACCACCCATGCACCCTGCATGGCTCCATCAAGATGGCCCGCACCTGCCCTGGAGGACGGACTACAGCTGGCCCCAGGGGCTTGCAGGAAGTGCTCAGACTGGCCTGCATCCTCTTCTGACCCCTGGGCTCCTCCTCCTGCTTGACAGGAGAGCAGGCATGGCTGAATTCAAAGAGAGCCCCGTGGCCGAGTCACTCACTTGAGTACAGGCTGGAGACCAGAGGCTGGGTGACCAGGTCTGAGTCAAAGCTGCCCAAGAGGCCTCCTGGGGCTGCCACACAGTCCCGAGGGGCAAGATCATTGACAAAACTCCAGTCAGATAGTCCCAGGTCATCACAAGTAGTCAATCCCAGGAGGGGCCACTCCTCAGTCTGCTGGCTCCACTGTCCTGTTGGGATGCCTGAGGGAGCCAGAGTTATTCCTGGGGTATCCTGCTTCAAATAGCCCTTGGCCAGAGCTGGAGGAGGCCAGCCTGCCTCAGGATCCCAGCATGTCCTGAACTGGGGGGAAAAGCCATCTGTCAAAGGAGTCTCTTCCTCCAGGCAGGCTGCTACGGTTGCCTTCTCTTCAGTGCATCGGGTCTGCTTCAGGTAGCCCTGGAAGGCCACTGTGGCTGGGTCTCCTTCTTCAGGGACCTCAGGTCCTAGGAGACTTGTGTGGCCCAAGGCTAAGTTGTCCTGTGTGCCCCCAGGTTGCCCCTCAGAGTTTCGGACCAGGCTAATGCCACTGTCATCCCGGCCCTGGCTTGTGCTCCCCACTTTCTGCCCCCAAGGGGGCCCAGAGCCGGGGTTCAGGCTGGGCTCCTGCAAGCATATTCCGCTGTCTGTGCTGCTGCTGCTGCTGCTGCTGCTGCCGCCGCCGCCGCAGCCACCACCGCCGCCACCATCACTGCAGCTGACCTGCAGATCTGGGGGCTCCCCCTTTCCCAGAGCCCCACAGACCTGGGGGTCGGGGGTAGGGAAGAGGAACTGGGGCTCTTCTATCTGCAGGGATGGCTTGGTACTGCCGAAGCCACTGTCCGTGCTGCCGTGCAGGTCCGAGTTCCTCAGCTCTGGGGACACTTTCAGGAAGGTCTCCACATCGAGAGGGTGAATGACGTCCTTCATCTCCGGGTAGGGCAGCTTGCTGACGAGGACGAAGGGACTGGGTTTCTCAAAGACCTGAGGAGAGAGTGCAGAGTGAGAGAGGTGGCGGACCAGGATGGGGATTGATGGGGGGCTGTGGGGCCTGGCCTGCACTGCAGCATGCCCTCCTGGGTGTGCTCTGGAATCCAGTTTTTCTCCTGAGGCCTCCTCAGCCCGGCCCAGGCCAGGTGCCGAGGGAGCTGGTATTCTCGGAGCCCAGATGGAACAGGGGCCTTCGATGATTCCACCCACCAGGCTTTTCAAACCTGAGAGCAGGCCGCACCAACCCTTTAGAAGCGTGTTTCCAACTTTTTTGACAATGACCCCAAATAAAAAGTAAACATTACCAAAAAAACCTGTATATGTAACTCACATATACCTGAACAAAGTTTCACAAAATAATACTTATTACCTATGTTTCACGATACACTCTGTCTATGCTATTCTATCTTATCCTACCCATTTTGTTTTCTTAAAAATTCTGGATACAAGACACCAAATTAACTTCTCTGCTTGCTGAGCTGTGACCCACACAAAACAGGGTGGCTGCAGCGCAAGCTGGAGGAACAAGCAGCCGAGGACCTGCTCCTGGTGAATTGCCAAAGGCCCCAGGGAAGCCACTCAGCTCTGTCCCTTTCACTTCCTGCCCCGGTCACAGGGGCGTTCTCTGTCCCAGAGCACAAGTGTGGTGCTATCTCGGGCCTCTGCACATGCTGAGCTTTCTGCTGAGAGTGCCACTCCTCAGGACCCCTACAGCTGGTCCCTCCTATTGCTCAGGTCTCAGCTCATGTCACCTCTTCGGAAAAGCCTTCCTGACTGCCCCTGCCAGAGCAATGCCCCAGCCATTCTCTCCATGTTAACCTTGTTTACTTCTTCCTGGTGCTTACTTCCTGTAATTATTTTATTTCTTCATTTTCTGCCCTCCCTCTGCATACATATCCTCATTTACTCCTCACAGAACATAAACCCCCAGAGCCTAAATTGAGCAGGCACCAGTAGACACTCACTGGTTTGTTGACTGACCGTTTCACATCTGCCCTCATATTTTTGGTGCAGTAAATTCCTGCCTTACGAATGAGTTCCATTCTGGGGAAACTGTTCAAAAGTCGGATTCGTTCGCAAGCGGACAGTGAGTCTTACACAGTCCACCTGTGAAAGTTTCCAACTCCAATGTTCCTAAGTCAGGGCCTTACTGTATTCGATGACTCAAATGTGGCTCTTATTGGTTGAGTCTCTGTTACTGTCACCTTGCCTGGTGATTAAATCCCAGCTCTGCCTCTTATTAACTTTGTCACTTGGGCCAAATTACTTATCTTCTCTGATCTTTTGTTCCTCGCCTGCAAAGCAGAATTAATGAAAGCACGTGCCTCCCCGTGCACCATGCTCAGAACCTTCCATGCTACACTGAAGGCACTCAGTATGCTGAGCTGAACTGTAGCATCTCATAATTCTGTAAGGGAAGAATCATACACAACCTGTTTCTTAGAGGAAAACAAATTCAGAGAAGTGATTTGCCCAGTCCACAGCAGGAAAGAGCAAACCTGGGATCTGTATTCAACTGTCCTGCTTTGAGACCCCCTGCTTACCTTGATGGGCTATTGAAAGATCAGATCAAAGTAGCTGCTGAATGAGAAAACACCAGTAAACTGAAAGCGCTCTGGCAGCCTAAGTTATTTATAGGTTTAGTCATGACTGAGCTCATTAGGCGAAGCCCACCGGGCTGTATTTAGCCCGAGGAGAGAACATCCTGAAGGACACTCCCCTTCTGTGACCCAAAGGCACCAAGGAATGAGCCAGCAGACACTTGTCTTGTCATCTCTATCAGATTTTTGCATCTGGCGTCTATTTCACTGCTTTGCATTAATGCTAACCGTTTACATACTGGTGTAGTCAAGCCCCTCTGGACGAGCAGCCACATTAATCAGCTTCTTCCCAATCGTTTTGCATGAGGTGGGTGTTCAGTAACCAGCTCAGTCATCGCTTGACTCATCTGAGACGCCTCTCCTGGCCCCACCTGGCAATCTCTCATCCCTCCCCCCAACCTCTGCTCTCCAGTTGTCTTCTCGGTCTCTGTCCCTAAGATCAGGCCCGTGCACATTTATCTCTAAAGCACCACTGTCCCAGCTCCTGGCCCTGCAGGGCATGTAGCACATGCGCAGGGTGCTGCGAAGCAGGCCAGTGGATATGCATTTGTGGAGCTGATCTGCCCGGAGCACAGAGAAAAGGCAACATGTACATGCTTCAGGCAGAACAGGAAGAACTGCAAAACCACTGAGGGCTGTAAGGGCCGCCTGTCCCCCTCTCCTCATCACACTTGTATGCTCAAGGTGTGGAGCTGGGCACACAGTTCTTTCTTGCCTGGACAAAGACTCTGATGAGGCCAGACGGTCCCATCATTTCCTCCCCGTCTCCCCTTCTCCGAGTTCTCATCAAAATAATTTTAGAGAGCCTTCGTCTCTCTCCTTGTTTGTTCTAGAGATCTTGGATCTCCGGAGGTTTCCGCTCCCACTGTGAGCTTCCCTGACCTAGCTGGGTCTTTTGCAGTTGAGCTCTTGGCCATCACACAGGAAGGCCAGCTCTGGCACTGTGATGGGAGACCTTTGTTTGATACAGATGAATCCAGGCCAAGGATGAGCTGAGATTTAGAAAACGCTGCTCAGGCCTTATACATTGATTACTGGAGTCTGGGATGCAGCCTGCTGGGCAGGGGAGTCCTGGCTTCCTCCACAAAGTCCTTCCTCTCCACCCTCCTCCCTCTGTCTCTGACCACTCCTATCCTTCTTTCTTCCTCTCTTAGGGTCCTCCCTTGTGGCCACTAGGGGTGGAAGACAGGCTGTCTCCCTGACACCGCCTGCCTGTAGACCTGGTGCAATCTTTCTGTGCCTCACTTGTGAAATCCGGATGATAACTGATACTAATGTGAAGGAGCTGGTCCGAAAGCCTCGTGGTCACTGGGGTTTGTGATTACTCAGCACATGCGTGTGTGTGGTATCTGGGCTACTGGGAAGTACCAGTTCTAGGGACTGGGCTTTGTGTTTAGTCCTCCCTCTATCCCCATGGCATGCCATGTGGGTGTCTCCAGGTAATGTCAGGGTTGAGGCGGAGGTGAGTAGAGGGAACGGCTGTCTGGGAGGGAAAGAGCTCCCCACCTTCCCTGGAGCTCCAAAGTGTCCAGAGGGACGGGGCAGAGGCCTCCCCGGGAGACTCACCAGGACAGTGGGCAGCATCCTCCGGCGCCGCACATACACCTGGAGGACAAGGCAGCAAGCCAGGGCGCCACAGAGCAGCACGATGAGGGCGAAGATACTAAGGTTGGTCACGGTGAAATCTGCAGGCCCAGAGAGATGCATTTGTAGGCTGGCACCATGTAACACAGGAACAGTCCCCAGGGACCCCTTGGCCACTCTCAGGAGCCACTCGGTGAGTGGCCCCGGGCCACCCCTACAAGCAACTTCTAGCTCTCAGTTCTAGATGTCTCTAGCTTCCTGTGAATCCCTCCAGCCTTCCAACCCCTGCCCTGTAAGGTCCTTGTTAGACACACTAAAGTGGCTTCCAGCTCTCTGCACGTGATGATGAGCAGAACAATCAGGCAGGCTGGTACGGCAGGTAAGAACAGAGGTTTTGGAGGTAGCCAGACCTGGGTTCAAATCCCAGTTTCACCACTTCCTAGCTGTGGGACTATGGATCATTACTTATTCTCTCTCAGCCTCGGTTTGTTTATCTATAAAATGGAAAAAATTATAGTTCCCATCTCCTAAGATGGTTGTGAAGTCTGTGGTCCTTATCATGTACCAAGTACCTCCCTTAACATCATCCGATCCTACAGCAACCTCGGGAGGTAAGTCCGTCACCCTCATTTTAGAGACTAAGCTCCTAAGAAGCTCGGAGAAGTTAAGTCACTTGCCCAAGATCACACGCCTCCTAAGTGGTGAGGCTGAGATAGGATCAAAATTATTTCTTCTATCAATAAATGAACATTAAAAAACCTCAAGGCTGCCTGACACATACTTCGTGTCTTATTCTGTGGTGGGACTGAAATGCGAATGAACTGCTGAGTGGTCTGCATAAGCTGAAATGCAGTGAAGATCCAGAACTCGGGGGTCGCTTTCATCTTGGCTGGGTCCTGCCCACGCCGGCTGCGGCGCTCCCAGAGCACTTACTGCTGAGGTGATCTGGGCCCCTCACCTTGCAGCCTCAAGACGCTAGTTACACCTTCCTCTGGACACTACCTCCCCCACAAGCCAGACTGTTAGATCCTCACGGGCAGGATGCGGCTCTGCACCCTGAACCCTCTCCCCACCCTGCCGCCTGACACCCCGCTGAGAGCCTGCAGCTAGCTTTGCTGACTTCAGCAGCTCTTTCACAGAGCCAGCTCAGTTCTGCTTCCTCTAGGGGGAGGGAGGGCACGGAGAAGCCCTTCATACCGGGCTCTGAGGAAGAACAGCACAGGACTGTAACAAACAGGAAGCAGCACAGCTGACTGTGAGGTGCCTGGGGAGGACCCTGGGAAGTGGAAGAACCCCAGAATCAGGGGACCAGGTTCCACCACCACACCCCCTGTATGATCCTACAAAGGTGTGGACGTGAAGCCTCAGTTTGCACATCTCTAAAATGGGGACAACAGGACCCTCTTAAGACTACATGAGGATGGAGAGATATGTGGGGCCGTGCTCTGCCCACTGCCCAACCCCCAGCCCTTAGCAAATTCTTCTGGTTCGTTCCAGCCTTCCCAGGCCCCTCTCTGCCTGGCTGCCGACTTACATGGCTTGGTGAGGATGATACACTGTTCGTCTGACCAGACCGCCTTGTTGTCTCGGGAGCCAACAGATGGCTTCACCATGACGCAGAACTTTCCCACCTCTCCAAGGATTGGGAAGCTGAAGTTTTCATGGTCTACCTTCTCGTTTGAGGACTGAAATTAAAAAATAATAGACATATCCTCTTACATGGCACACACAAGCTGAGAGCTGGAGGGGTCTTTTTTTTTCAGTGCAGGCTGGGATTCGAGCCCAGGGCCTCAAGCATGCTAGGGTATGCTCTGCCTCCAAACTACACTCTGAACCCTGGGGGCCTTTAGGGATGACTGTGGCCAATGCCCTCAGTCTTCATTTCCTAAGATAACAAACTCCGTGATTATCAGTGCAGCCCAGCCGTCTGTAAGCGCCATAACCGGTGAGTTACGCAGCCTCATTTCTTCATTTAGCAAATGGAACACAATGCCCCCTGCCAGGGAGTCAGAAACCATGGCTGCCACTTGTTCCATGTGCTGGCCCACAGTCGGTAGGCAGTGTCTTTCCCGCCGTCCTGGGGAGCACATGTCTGAGGGCCGAGGTCATGCAAACCCTTCAAGACCCGCCTGTGTTCCGTGCAGAGCCCGCGGCACACACGGGTGATTCCAGCGCCAGGGGACAGGGAAGCCTGGCTCACAGGCCTTGGGGGACCCCGTACCTCAAAGCTTTCTGGCACCTTGCGGATGGCAATCTCGTACTGGCGGAAGTGACTGAAGATGCTTTCGTATGTGTCACCTTCGGGGGCCACCTGGGGCCTGGGGAGCTGGATTGTGCCGAAGATGAAGCCCTCATGCATCTCTAGCTTCACACTGTCAACCTTCAGAGTCACTGAGGGGAGAAAGGGCAAAGCCATGAAGCCGAAGGCTCAGGAGGGCCCGGATGCCCCCTGTGTCTTGTTCGGGGTTCAATCTTTACCGCTTCTGAAGATGAGGCCACAGGCTTCCCAACTCGACCCTGTTTGGAGACTTTTCAGGGAGCATGTTCAAAATACAGATACTTTGGGCCCACTCGGGACACGGGCAATCTGAATTTGTCAGGCTGGGGCCTGGAAATATATTTTTCAAACACACTCCCTGTGAAATGTCTCTGCAGCCGGCTGAGCACCTACATGTGAGCAGGTGTTCGGGAGCAGTGATCTCCTAGTCACTGGCTCTTCTCTGGATCCAAAAGAGCAAGCTTACCATGCACACGGGGTTCAAGCCCAGTGTGCGGAACAGAGCAATCCCACTGAGTTCCGGGCTTACTCTTTCCCGTCCCCTCCCAGGAAGAGTCCTGTCTTTCCTTCAGTTACACCTTCCCATGTCATGAGGGTGACTCCTAGGAACTGACCCGTAAAAGGGGGGGAACCTCATCCAAATCCTGCCTACTGCTTGCTGCCCTGAGTGTTTATGGATTCGCTTCCTCTCTCCAAACCTCCAAGTGCACCGGCCTGGCCCTCCCGATTCAGTTGCCTCCATCCACCTCCAAACCTCTCTTCTGTAGGATAAACAACTGCAGTTCCCCTTTAAATCTCAGACAACTTTGGCTAATTTCATCTAACCCCCTCCAGAGTCCTGATTTGGGCCTGTGTTATGGTTTGTGTCTAGATGTCTCCCCAAAGCCTCATGTGGTAAGAGGTAGCTGGATCTAGAGTGTGAGGTTACTAAATTGATCCATTGATCGGTTTGGCAGGGTTCTGCTGGGATCAAGGATGTGAAACTAAAATTAAGGGTGGGAGTGCTACCTGCCCTAAGGACAGGTAGCCTAGATAAAAGATACAGGAAGAAGCTAACTAGCTGCTTGTTTGCACTGCTTATTTGCATACATTCCTTGGATTCCTCACTTTACTTTGCTGCCGGTGGGTCTGCCATGCCGGTCCGCCCTGCCTCTGCCATGCCGCCCTGCCTCTGCCATGCCGCCCTGCCTCAGATCCAGCGGACTATAGACTGAAACCTCTGCAGACTGTGAGCTAATAAACCTTTCTTCCCCTAACTTTGGGTGTCGGGTATTCTGTCTCAACAACGAGAGAAAAGTAACTAAAACAGCCTCTTTAGGCAACTAGCTCCCAAGTCAGGAAGGCTGGCTGCTGTGAGGAGCTCTGGGAACAGAGAGAAAAGCACCAGTGCTAGTTTCTGGCTGGAAGGGGCCCCAAAAGCCATGATCTAGGTTGAGGGGAGGAAAAGTACCTTCATCCACAGATAAGCGGGTGTTGGCAAAGGTCCAGTTGGAGTATCGGCTGCCATCCACTGCCCGGACTTTGGCCCGGTAACCATTACTATGGTACAGGTTCAGGGTGACCATGGTGACATCACAGCACAGTGCCAGGGCCTGTCTACAGTGGGGCAGGGACTTCCATGGCTCTTTTCCATACCTGAGGATATAGCAGCATAGGCACTGAGGGAGGAACTTAGGCCCAAACCTACTTCTTTTAAGAGGGCAGTGAGGGGTTGGGGCAGAGCTCTCACAATGGAGAAATTGGAACAGCCCTCAGGGAATTTCCTGAGTCCAGGGCATCTAACTGCATAGTCTCCCTGGGTTCTGGGACTCTACACCAACTTCTCTGAGATCTAGAAGACTCTCTGATGGGAATATGAGTAGCTCAAGTGCCATTTTTCCAGAAAGACCTGCTAGCCCACTCTGTAGCCTACACTCTCCCTTCCTCCAGCTACCTGTGCAGTCGAGGGTGGTCCCACTCTCCAGTGATACTCTGGGTGCTTTTCTTGCTTTTCCAGTAAAATGGAAAAGACCTGAAGGTAAAGGCAGTACCTTGGCCTCTCACTCCAGAGCACCCAGGATACTGCTTAGCACATATGAGACCCAACAAGTTCTTGTCAACTGAGTGGACATGCGTTAGAGTCCCTTCTGGTCTTGCCTCAAAAACGAGGCAAGTATATTCCCTGAAAGGGGAGCAGAAGGGATGAACCCCCCTCTCCCCACCTCCCTTCTTCCATCTCCTTCTTCCTTACCACTGGAGCTCCACCTCATAGTAGGTGCTTTCGGACTGATTTGAGATGGGCTTCCAGCAGAGGACGTGGTGGAAAAATTCTGCTTCAAACCACACCATTGGAGGCTCGGGCAGTTCTGAGCCTGGGGAGAAAAGTGTCAACATAAGAACTGGCAGAGTTCACCCCCAAGGACAATGAGGAGGATGGTGATGGTGGTGAGGACTGTAACTCATTTACTGGATAGTTTATGATGAGCGAGCCTTGTGCCTAGTGCCTTACATGTGTTCCATTTAGTGGTCACAGCAGCTCTGCATGGTAGGCATTTATTATCCCAATTGTACTAAAGAAGAAACGGAAGATCAGAGAGGCTGAGTGCCAAAGCCAACAGAGCTGGTAAGGAGCAGAGCAGGGACTTACATTCAGATGTGTCTGATTCCAAAGCTCGTGTTGTGTCCTTACATCACTGCCTTGTGCTGGCTGTGCACAGTAGCTGCAGTGGCGGCTGAGAACAGCCAGATGAGACACATCCCAGACCTGCCCAATCCTTGTCCTTGCTCTAGCAGAAAGAGCTAGTACCATGGGTTCTAAGTGAGACAGTAAATACTAATCTCTGTCTCTACCCTGCCACCCCTTCAGCCCCAAAACACACCATTCACCATGAGAAAAACTGACTCCAGGAGCCTCAAACTAGCACCTGTCAAGGGGATGCCGGGCAGATTATTTAACCTCACTGAGCCCACTCTCTTTTGTAAGGATGAATCACACACCTACTCTAAGAGTTTTGCTGACCAGGCAGGTGAAGTATATGCAAGGACCAAAGTGGATGGGTTCCCCTTCTTTCCTCCCTTTTCTCTCCTGCATTATTGAGGGTTGAACCTAGGAGTCCTCTACCACTGAGCAACATCCCAAATCCTTTTTATTGTTAAATTTTGAGGCAGGTTCTTGTTGGGCGCCCAGGCTGGCTTCAAATTCTCAAGCCTGCAGCCTAAACCTTCCTAGTAGTTGGGATTACTGGTATGAACCACCTCACCCAGTCCCTTCCCTCTTTGGTCCCTTGAGGTGTCTCTATTTGATAGCAACTCCAGTCCCAAGTCCCTTGGTCTCTGATTTCTTGTCATCTCTCAAATCATGCTGCCTCTTCTTCTTCTTCTTCTTCTTCTTCTTCTTCTTCTTCTTCTTCTTCTTCTTCTTCTTCTTCTTCTTCTTCTTCTTCTTCTTCTTCTTCTTCACCTACTCTGTCATTCTCACAGAAAGTACATCTGCCCACCCCTTGCTTTCTTTCATAATACTGTTTGAGCCTCAAGTCTATCTTTCCCTCTCTCCCTCCTCTACCTTCCTTTTCTTTCTCCTCCCTTTCTCTGTTTCTCTGTCCTTCTCCCCCTCACTCCCCCCTTCCATCCCTTCCTTCTCTCCTCCTCTTCCTCTCCCCCTACTCCCAGGTTTTCTTTCTGACAGGGTTTTGCTAGGTTGACCAGGCTAGGCTTGAACTCCCGATTCTCCTGCCTCAGCCTCCTAAGTAGCTGGGACTACAGACAGCCAGTGTCACCATGTCCAACAAGTCTGTTTCGATTGCAAAACATGAGATGGAAAGTGAAAAACGTAGCTAGTCTTTGCAGTGTTTGGGGCTTCACATCCCCATTTCGGCTCTTGATCACATGAATGACTGTGTGTTTTCCTTTGTATTCTGGCGTCATGACAGAAAATTTTTGGTCCCTGTTCTTGCTACCTCTCTCGATCTCCCCGATTTCAGGCCCTTTCCTTCGCTCTCCCTGGCTTCTCAGTACCAGGAACTTAGCCTAAGCTAAGGAGAAGGGGTCAGGTTGAAAGGAGGTGGTGACATGAAGACTTTCAGGGATGATCAGATGGCGGTGGTCAGTTAGGGTGAAGGAGAGGGCAGAGATGGAGTGAGATGAGAAGGCTATGAGAGAGGAGACTCAGAAGACGACCAAAATTATTCCCCAAGGTTACAAGCGGTCCCACCATCAGAATCAGAGCGGCAGCATTTATCATCTTTCGAGAGGTGGGTGCATGATGAAGTTTTTTGGAGAGGGGAATGGAAGGGTACCGGCTGTGCACACACACCTCTATCCACCTCCCAACCCCTGTCAATTTCAGCCTCTTCCACGTCCACAACGGGTGAGCCTGAGACCCAGTCCTGCTAGTGTGAGGGCGCCGGCCCCGGACAAGCGACGCCAGGAGCACCGAGAGCTTTCAAGGAGGAAAGAGGACGGGTCGGACTCGGGTCTGGCCACCCGCACGGCCGGCGGGGTGGGGGCGGGCGCGGAGCTTACCGTGCGTGCCCGGGCCGAGGCGCAGGCTGAGGAACGCCGCCAGAGGCACTAGCAGGCGCGGCAGCATCCTGGGCGCGCCGCATCCTCCGGGGCCGGAGTCTACCGCGAAGCTGCCGCCGCGGCTCCGTGCGCTGAGTCTCACTGCTCCCGCCGCTGGGGGCGGGCCTGCGCGGGTGACGTCACTGGGCGTGGCCACCGCCCCGAAGCCGCCGCCGCTTCCGGGGTCCCGGGTCCGGCCAGCTAGTCCCGCGGCGCTGGATCGCCTCAAGGCCCGGCCAGCTCTGTCCTTTCCTCTCTTGACTCGCATTAGGCCAGACTGGTCTGGGTAGCTTGACCTGGCGTGTGGGGCTGTGTGAGTCTGTGTGCGTTTGCGCGCGCGTCTCCCGCTGGGTGCGGAAGTGGGGTGAGCGGTGAGCGGGCTTTACCGGGCTCGGGGTTAGAGCTGAGCCAGCCGCCGTGAGTCGGGGAAGGAGGCCGTCCCAGGCCAGGCGTGCGAGGACACGGTTGTGAGTCTGGGTGGCCGTTGGCGCTCTCAGCTAAACCCTGTTGGAGCAGGCTGCCCCGCGCCTGACTTAATATTTTTTGGAGGGATGCTCACTGTAGCTCCCAGCCCCTTTTACTTTGCCTGCCTTGCCCGAAATCTCAGGGTTAGAGCTTGGTGACAGTACTGCTGGAGGACCTGATAACACTAAAGTCCACCTTCAGTCTCCGACACTTCGGCGTCACTTCTGTGTCACTTGGCTCAGCGGAGATTTCCGTCCAGGTGCACCGAAGATGTAAGGTTATAGGAGACAAACTATCCCCCCCTCACTTTTTATTGGCGGGTGACACCTGCTACCATGTGTGTGCTTAACGCGTGGGAATGTTCATACATGTGCTTGCATTCACATGAGATTTGCAGTAGTCAGTCTGCCTGGATTTGGATTCAACTGTGTTGAGCAAGTGCCCGTGGGTCTGTTTGCCGGGTGCATGTATGTGCTGGCCCGGGAGTCCTTCCCTTGCTTTCAGAAGACGGACCAAAGGGGCGCCTGGCATTTCCAGCCCAGGGCTGGGGTCACCAGGCTCTCCCTGCCCCCGAGAGGTTTCCCGGCAGTACCCAGAGCCCAGGACAGTACTGAAGGTCTGTCTTATCCCCTGCAGCCTTTGAGAGAGGGGCCCCAGCTTGGGTGTGTGTGAATGGGCACTGTGTGTCTGCTGTAGGGGTTAGCAAGGCATTATCCCCGTGGTTTGCGGAGTTGTGAGCCCTGTTCAAATGCTGTCAGAGTGCAATTCTCTGCCTGGCTGCCTGGAATGAGAGTGAGTCAACCTGCGGGGTGGGGTGGGGGTGGGGATTGGGCGTGCCATCAGTGCTTGAGGGTGTACGTTGAGACCAGAGAGATCTCACTCTTGGTGATAGTTGGGAAGGCCGGGATACCCCGGCTAGATGTATGGTGGAGGGTAATATCCGCAGGCCCACCGGGACACGTGATCCGTCAAAGTCACCCTCGGGCGACAGCTCAGGTTACCACACCCTCAGTCAGCAGGGATGGAGAGCTCTAGTATTTTTAATGTGTGAAGATGTTTTTTTCACGTCTGTTGCTCAACTGAGAAATGTAGATGGCAAATTGCTCTGGAGTACCCAGGCTTGATGCAAGAGGTGTGACTGTCTTCTGAAATGATTTCTTAGTTCCTGATAATGTTTTAAAGGCGGACACTACAAGATTTCTTCCTCATCCTGTCGTCATTTTTAGTTTTTTGTTGAGTTGTAAGAATTGAGAAGTCTCACCCCATTACTGTTTTGAAGAAGGATCGGGATTCTTCATTAATTCACTTGGCCAACATTCACGTACTTACTATGAACTAAACATTGTGCTAATGCAACGCTGCCCATAAACTAGTGATCAAAACCATGTCCCGTTTTAAACACCATTATTTTTATTAGTATGTGTTTGCAGTACACAGTGCTTACATTTATCATGGGGGAGTTTATACATGTATATAACATTTTATTCTTTTTTTGTCCCCTTCCCCTCCGACCCCTCACTGTTCCCTCCAACTCTTGTTCCCCCTCCCATGTGCAAAAGGTCTAGTTCCATTTTTTCTTCAATTTTTTTTTATCCCTTTTCCCTTCCCTCTTTCCCCCTCCATTCATCTCTTGCTCCCTTTCCCATTTGACAAATATCTCTATACTTCCTATTATCTATCTTTTATTTTGCTCTTTATTTTTATTTCGGATTTCTCATGTAAGAAAAACCATGTAATATTTAAGCTTGTGTTTTTGATTTATTTCACTTATGATTATTCTCGAGGTGCATCCATTTTCCTACAGATAGCTCAAGTTTATCCTTTTTTATGGCAGAGTAGTACTCCACTGTGTATAAATATCAGATTTTCTTTATTCACCTGTTGATAGGCATATAAACCATTTCCAGGATTTAACTAATATAAATTGTGTTGCTATAAACATAGGTCTGCATGTATCACTGAGATATGATGCCTTTAACTGTTTTGAGAAGATACCTAAAAGGGGAATAGCAAGCTGGTCAAATTTCTATGTTTAGTTTTTTGAGAAATCACTGTACTGATCTCCATAATCGTCGTAATAGTTTACATTCCCACCGACAATGTAAAATGATTCCTTTTCTCCCTCAGCTTCACCAGCATTTGTTATTATTTAATTTCTTGATGATAGCCATTCTTTCTGGAATAAGATGGCTACTCAGTATTGTTTTAATTTGCATTTCTCTAGTGGTCAGCAAGACTGAATATTTTTCATGTATTTATTGGCCATCTGTACTTCTGAAAAGTGTCTATTCATTTTGGCTGCCCACTTTTTGACTGGGTCTTTTATTTGGGGGGGTTAATTTCTTTTGAGTTCTTTATGTAGTCTAAATCAAAGGTGGTGAACCTATAGCACACATGCCACAGTGGGCTGCTCGTATCATTGAAAGGTCTAAAAGGTTTGCTATCACTGTGACTTTAAATGTTAGTCCTCTGCCCGAGGAATAACCCATTCTGTAGATTGTCTCTTCACTCTTTTGGTTGTTTGCTTTGGCTGTGCAGAAGATTTTTAATTTGATATGATTCCATTTGGTGATTCTTGGAATTATTTCTCATATCAGTGCATTATTTCTCGCATCCATTCAAAAAGTCCTTGTCTTTGCCTACATGTTCAAGGGTTTTACTCATTTATCTTCCAGCAGATTAAGTGTTTCTGTTTTAACATTTAGATCTTTGATCCATTTTGATTTTAGGTGAGGACATGGTGAGATATATGGGTCTATCTAGAGTTAGGCTTCTGCATGTGGGCATTGAGTTTCCTCACCACTATTTATTAAATTGGTTGTCTTTCTTCCAGTGTATGTTTTTGGCCCCTTTGACAAAGATCAAACAGCTGAATGTGTTGTTCTACCTCCCTCTATTCTGTTCCATTGATCCACCTGTCTGTTTATGTGCCAGTACCATGCCTTTTAAAAAAATCACTGTAGCGTTGTAACATAACTGCAAATCTGGGGTTGTGGTCCCTCAGGCTTTGCTATTGCTACCCAGAGTTGCTTTTGGTGTTCTAGGTCTTTTCTGGTTCCATATGAATTTTTAGACTGTTTTCTCTATGTCTGTGTGGAATGCTGTTGGTATTTTGATTGGGATTGTGTTAAATCTAGGTATCAGCTTTGGAAATATAGCTATTTTGACTGTATCAGTTCTGTCTATTCAGTGACATAGGATATCTCTTTTCATTTTCTTTTTTTTTTTTTTTTTGGTGCTGGGGATCGAACTCGGGTCCTTATGCTTGCTAGGCAAGCACTCTAACCACTGAGCTAAATCCCCAGGCTGATCTCTTTTCATTTTCTAATGTCTTCTTCAATCTCCTTTTTCAGAGTGATATAATTTTCCTTGTAGAGGTCTTTCACTTCCTTGGTTAGGTTAATTCTTATTTAATTTTTCTTGATGCTACTGTGAATGATATTTTTTCCTAATTTCTTTCTCACTGAGTTCATTATTAGTGTGTAGGAACCCTGTTGGGTTTTTTTTTTGTTTGTTTTTTTAATGGTGCTGGGGCTCGAACTCAGGGCCTTGCACTTGTTAGGCAAACTCTCTACTACTTGAGCTAAATATTCAACGCCCCTGTTGGTTTTTATGTATTGTTTTTGTATCCTGCTACATTGCCGAATTTGGTTATTCTAGGAGTTTTTGTGGAATTTTTGGGTCTTGTAAGTACAGGGTCATGTCATGTGCAAATAATGATACTTTAACTTCTTTCTTTCCTATGCCTGTCCCTTTTCTTTCTTTCTCTTGCCTGATTTCTCTGGCTAATGTTTCAAGGACTATATCGAACAGGAGTGGGACAGGGGACATCCTTGTCTTGTCCTTGATTTTAGAGGGATAGTTTTCAGTTTTTCCCCATTTAATATGATGTTGGCAGTAGGTTTGTTGTAAATATCTTTTATCGGATTTAGATAAGGTGTTTCTATACCTGTTTTCTTCAGGGTTTTAATCAAGAACAGATGTTGGATTTTTGTCAAAGGCTTTTTCTGCATCTGTTGAGATGACCATGCGATTTTTGTGCCATCTTCTGTTTATGTGATGGATCACATTTATTGATTTGTGTATGTTGAACCATCCTTGAATCCCTGTGATGAAGTTTACTTGGTCATAGTGTCTGATCTTTTTGATGATTTGTTGCATTCTGTTTTCCAGGATCTTGTTTAGGACTCTTGCATTTATCTTTGTTAGAGATATTAGCCAGTAGCACTCTTTTTTGGTTGTATCCTTGTCTGGTTTTGGAATCAGGGTGATGCTAGCTTCCAGGAATGACTTTGAGAGTACTCCTTCCCTTTTGATTTCATTAAAGAGTTTGAGTATTGGTGTTAGATCTTCCCTGAAGTTCTTGTAGCAGATCCCTTCTTCCAGAAACAATCTAGCTAGGGACAGTAATATTCTATGGTAAGTGTTCTGGGAAGGGAATTACTGGCTAACGTGGGGCCAGAGGGCACAGTTACACGACCACACTTAGTGCAGAGGATAGGGAAGACTTCCTGAAGGAGGTGACATCTAAGATGAAATCTGAGGGATAAGTAGGAGGTAACTAGATAGGAAGGATGTTCCTGATGGGTATGTGTATCCTTATAGATGAAGTAATATGGCACTTTTGGAGAACTCTGTAAAATGAGTAAACATTCTTGTTTTAAGATGAGAAAACCACAATGCCTGGCATAGGTTTGCTTTTGTCCTTGTTTAGGACAAAGCCACATTTTTATTATTTTTTGTGGTGTCAGCGACTAAACTGAGGACCTCATGCACACTAGGCAAGTGCTCTGCCACTGTGCTACATTAGCCCAGAGGAGCAACATGCTAGGCATACGATTGCCATATCTTAAAAAAGGAAAAATATTCTACGTGTTTGTTTTGGTTTGTGTTCAATTATTTATTTTCTGTATTCTAGCAAGCCCACTCTAATGTTCTGTGATTTCTGATATTCACAGTAGTGTTGGAACAAATGATAGAAAGTAATTACAGCAGTATCTTCTGTTTATTGAGCTCTTATTGTGTATCAGGCACTGTGCTAAAATCATGTTGTAGCAGAGACTGGCCAGATGTCCAGCAAGCCCATTTCCTCTTCTTGAATACACATGTGAAGCAACTCTATTTCCCAATCTTCTTTGCGGTTGGATGGAGTATGTAAAAGTTTGGTCAATGTGAATTTGAAGTGAGTGATGCCATGTCTAGGCCTGGCCACTAACTCTATCTGTGCAATTCTATTGGGTATCTGGAGGGACTCAGGTGCAGGACGCCCAGGGAACGGAAGGACTCGGTCCTCACATCACTTCCTGGAGGAGAGCTCTGCATCACCAGCTTGTAAACGGATGGGTAATGAACCCTTGTTGTATCAAGCCACTAAGATCTGGGCATCTTCCTTAGAGCAGTTGCTGTTAACTACCTAGATCTGCCTGCAAACATTATCTAATTAAATCCTTATACCTCTCTGGTGGGGTGGACATCATTGGTGATGTTTTGCAGGTGGGGAAGTAAGAGCAAAGGCCAAGGCATTTGCTCTTGTCACTTGGTAGGTGGCTGAGTCCAGGCTCAGTGTCACTCCACAGCTCATCTTCTGCCACTTTGGTAACCAGCCTGTCCCAATCTTGGGAGAGTTCTTGATGAGACAAATGTCAGATGAGTTGAGAGAGACAGTAAGCGAGTGGGGATGGGAGGAGGAGGGACAGAGCGGGGCTGAGTGCTGTGGAGGACAGAGGGATGTGACGAGCCTGGGAAACCTACCCACAGATCTGGGTAGACATCTTGCTCCCCGAGCACCCTGGGAAATTCTCTGGGCATATTTGGAGCTCTGGATGGTGCCAGTGCCTCCTCACTTCCCTTCATTTGGGTCTTCTGGAAACTGCTTCTAAAAGGACACCACTGGGCACAAGTTAGGTATCTGAGAGAGTAGGAAATTGTGCTCATGTGGTAACAGGCACAGTGTGCAGTTTTCTGTCCTTGGACTGGTGATTAGGGAAGTTCCAGGCCCTGTGATCACTGTGTCAGGGCTGCACACAGCAGAGAGAGACCCAGAGGGAACTGACCCTGAGAAAGACACAGAAAGGAGGAAGCTGCCCAGGGAAACTTGGTAGTCCCTGGGTGGAGGAGAGTTGCAGATCCAAGCTGAGGGGCCTTCTGCAGGCGCCTGGCCCCAGCCCTAGGAGCAGCCTCTGGTTATTGTCTACAGAGCCCGATTAATGTCCATATCTCTTTACTATCTGTCTGACTCCCTCCTGGCTGAGAACGAAAGAGCTTGGAAGTGACGGATCCCTCTCAAAGGTCCCCTCTTCTTGGGAGCTGGGGATTTAGCTCAAGTGGTAGAGTGCTTGCCTAGCAAGTGCAAGGCTCTGAGTTTGATCCCCAGCACTCCCCCACAACACACACACGCACGCATACACAAAGATCCCCTCTTCTCTGGACAATGGCTCAGACTTAAATAAGGAATTGCTTGCACTTTAGCTGGCTAAGTGGCAAGCAACCTTGAAGGGTTTGGGGCAGGTGAGGGACTGGGCAGATTTGCATTTTAAATAGAAGAGAAAACCCCAAACCTGGGGGTATATAGCCAGGATGACTCACCTAGTTAGCAGCTGAACTAAAACTCTGCTTTTCTAGAGTGAGGTTTAGCCTTTTCTGAAGCTGGTGGATCTTTTAAGACTTTGAGCTGTTATGCCCATCACTCAGGAAAGGAGAACTCCTGGTCTCCCAGGTGGGAGCCTGCCCTACTAATTCCTTCGAAGCAGCACAGCTTGAGCTAAGAGGCCTCCGACTCCTGCAGCCTTCCCAAGGATTCTGCTCTTTGCTGGTACCCAGGGTGGAAGAGCCCACAGGCCTTGAAAACAGGAAACCTAGTTCGAGGCCCAGCTTGGCTCCTACCAGCCGTGTGCCCTTTGACCAGTCCCTTGACTTCTATTTGCCATTGGCAAGGTTGCAATCATTGTAACCTCGCCAGGCTGTTGGAAGGCCAGACAGACACAGAAAACTTCTGACAATTGATAAAGGCCTCTATAATGGGAGGAGGTGTGGTCAGTAGAAATATGCAGTGGGAACTGCTTCACGCTGACCAGAAGGGGCCGGCTCCTTCTCCCATTGCTTGGATGGCCTCTCTCTGGACTGTGCTATGTGCTGAACTCCTCTGTGCCAGCCCAGGGTAACCTGGGCCTTTGACTCTTCTTGGAACACTTCTCTTCCCCCGAGTGAGTTTTCATCTCAGCAGGAAGGGTATGGACCTAGTCCGCTATCGTTGCATTGTGAACTTGGGATGTGAGAGGTTAAGGGCAGAGCATAAATAGAAATATCATGGGTCATTTTGACAAACAGTTGTATCTTCCTTCTGTGGCCCAGATGGCCTTCACTTCTCCAGTTTTTAAGAGTGTTATTTCCCCTTACTTCTAAAATAACAACAGTCTGAACCCCTATCCTGCAAATACAGGAAGTCCATCTGTTGTTGGGTTTTCACTCCCAGAATAATTCTGGCAGAATCCTAGCCCATCTCTTAGTGGCTCGTGACAGTGGGCGTTGCTGAACCAAACCTGCAACACTTCAGTTTGACGTATTGCCTTGGACCCACCAAGGACACCCAGAACTCCTTCCAGAACTGTGGGCATGCGCTTGCTTATCTGGACGTGACTGAACCTGAGCCCCTCCCAGGACTTTGGGGGGCTCCCTCCTGGAGACACATCGTCATTATGCTGCAGTGCAGAAATTGCTTATAACCTTTTGAATTACAGCTGTGCACCTTCCAGGATTTAAAGGTCTGTGTTCTCCCCAACTTCTGGCAGCAGCCAAGAGTGCTCAATAGGAAGACCCAAGACTGGGGTTTAAGCCCTGTGTCTCTCAGTTGTCATCTGCAACTTTGGGCAAGTCACAAATTTTCAAGGTCTCAAATTTCTTTGCTGTCAACTCAACGTGATACTGCTTCTTCCAAAATATCAGAATTGTTGAGAGGATTGATGTGAGAAAATATTTAAGTACCCTTGCTTAGGAACAATGGGATTCAAAGATGAGTCAGACCCTGACCTTACCAGGCGCATTGTTCTGGGGGATTTAGATGAGTACCCAGCCATAATAACTTTAATATACAGAAATTATTGTATACCTGTAAGGAATTTGTACTACTGTTGTCACTTCCCCCATACATTGCGTCTCCCCTCAGCGCACTTTGAACCAGGTGTGCGTGAGTGAGTGGTTCACAGCTGGACGCCTCTTCTCTTTGTCCTCCAGGCCAGGGAGGCCTTACCACCCCCACAGAATCCTGGAGTCCTGCCCGGGAGGCCAACTCAGCTAGTACCCTGCACTGCTCCTGCACACTTCTCAGGGCATTCGGAAAGTATCATCTTTCCCTTTTCACAGAATTAATGACAGATACAAGAAATAGTAACTGGAGGTCGGCTAGGGATGGTGCAAGGGGAGTGTGTGCCTGTATCTGGCCGAAGGATGCGTGGGACGGGCAGAGGGAAGAGGGAAGCTCTCAGCCCTGGGGTGAAGCTGACGTTCTTATCATTTATAAGAAAACGAAAGCCAGAGAGGAAGAGCCCTCTCAAGACAATTGCAAGTTCACACCTCACCCCCAGATTCATTCTGTGGCAATCTGACCTTTGGGGACATAAGAAAATGTCAGGCAACGTTCTTCTCGCCTTTTCCCAAACTCTTTAAAACAAGCCAACATCTGGGTGATTCTGATTGGGGGGGTCGATCCCACTGGTATCTTAGGTGGCCGGTAGCCAACCCCCTTTCTCATACCTGCTATATTCATCTGCCCTTCTGTCCTGCCCCTGCGCTTTTCTAAGGATTCCAAAGGAACTCAAATGGAAAATTACCGAGATCCGTGAAAAGAAAATTAATATTTCTTCTGCAGATCTTTAGAGTTCTTGTGTATGATGAAGTCATTTTTATACTTTGTAAAACTAACAGTTTTGATTGCTAAGTTCAAAACACATAAAGATTCTTTGATCAAGTAAACAAATGTTCAGAAATATGTAGAATTTTAATAACCAGTTTGGTGCATGGTATAAAATTTCAAATAGATGATTCCTAATTAATGTTACAAATTGGAGAAGTTCTAAAGCTCACTTTGGAGAGCTGCAGTCAATAAATGCTCTGGGATTCATGAACTTCTTGCGAGCAGTCACTACTTGGGCTGCCTGAATACACTGCCTGCAGAGGAGTTTCCATGTGATTACTGGGTGCTGGCCCAACCTTTGATTCTGGGACCTTCTCCCAGAATCCCCATAAAATGAGATGCTTCTTCCAGCTCCCGGTCCCAGCCTCTTTCTATTTACCACGTTACTGTACTCAAGACTCTCTTCTTTTACCCCCTCCACTTAGTTTTCTTCTTAGGCCAAATCTACTCATCATATTTTAAAGCACAAGTCAGTAATGCAGCTCTTCTGAGGTCCCAATTTGATGACAAAGTCCACAATGGCTACATAGTCTTCATGGTCCTTCTCTCTCTTGGGCCAACAGCTCGGATCTGCAAACATCACACAGTACTCAATACAGGTCAGGCACTGGGGTGCAACAACAGAAATGATACCTTTGCCTCTGAGGATGTTTAGTTAGAGAGAGTGGAAGAAGGGAAACCTGACATGTATTATTGTACTCGACAATTTGCTATGATTACTCAATATAATCAATAATCAATATAAGTGTGAATTCTACTTTGTCCATTTTACCATAGAGGAAACTGAGTTTTGGAGGTCATATGACTTTGCCAAGGTTACTCAGTAAATGGTATAATAGTTTTCAGGTTTGCATTTTATTTGTTTTCCCAGTACTGGGGATTGAGTCCAAGGAGTGCTGAGCTACAGTATGTCCCCAGTCCATCTATTATTTATTTATTTATTATTTTTTAAAATGTTGAGATACAGTATCACTGAGTTGCTCAGACGGGGCTCGTATGTATGTTTCGCCTGCCTCAGCCTCCCAGCTGGCTGGGATTACACATTGTGGACTACCGTGCCCGGCTCGTGCAGTGGTTTTTAAGCCTAGGTCTGTCAGCCTCTGCGCCACCACGATCGTTCCTCCTTTCAGCTCTTACCCGTACTGCCACAGACAAAAGCAATGATGGGCAATCCCAGCAGGGAGCTAGTTGGCAGGCAGACAGGGATGGAAGCTGCTCTGGGGCCTGCAGACGCATGTTAGCGTGCTGCCTCCCTCCTGGAAGAAACCCGACCCCAAGGCAGCCAGGGCTCTGCGTGTGTGAAAATGACTAGAAGCCCTAAGAAAGGCCCATCGGGGTTCGCCCTTGGTCCCGAGGAGCTGTGGAAGACTTGGCCGGGCTGCTGGCTTCTGAAACAGACTTGACCATCCTGTCCCGAGAGCTGGCACCAGCACCCCCGTTCTCCCCAGAAGAAGGCCCCAATCAAGAACTGTTGTTCTTCACCAGTTATCAATTATCTGCCATACTCCAGGGTTCATTCTAGGGAGACAAAACTGCCAAATGGAGTGTTCATTGTAGCTGGCTGGAACGGACATCAGTAATAATGAGATAAACATGTGGTGTGTTGGATGCTGATAAGTGCTGCAGAAGACAGTAAAGGAAGGGGGACGGGATGCTGGAATTAAACAGGGTGGAAAGGGAAGTCTTCCTCTTAGTGGCATATGAACAAGGACCTGAAGGAGAAAGGAATGAGGTGTGCAGATATCTAGATGAAGGCATTCTGGGCAGAAAGAACAGCAAGTGCAAAGGTCCTGGGGTGGGAGCATGCCTGGAAAATTTGGAGTTACAAGCCCAGGGTAGGACTGGGGTCCAGTGAATGAGGCTCACCTGGCTCTAGGTCAGTTCTTCCATGAGGATCATGGCAAGTGGCTAGCAGACAGACAGACAGACGAGATTTGAGAACTCTCAGTCTCTTATACTTCCCCTGGAGAACATTCACTGGCCAAGGTGAGGGAAGCATGCCCATAGGGCTTCTTCCTGCAATGTGGGGTCTCATCTCAATAAATTCCATTCCCTCCCACTACGAGCTCATACTCCAGCCCTTTTACCCTCACCCTCTTCTCTCTTTGTCCTTTATTGCCCACTTTCACTTTTCCCATGTCAGATTCTTCCTTCTTCCCCAAATTGGAAGTGTCTGGTCAAATCACGGAGGTTGGTGAGAGGCAGGCTGGGGTGCAGGGAGAAGGGTCGAGGTGAATTTGTTTCCTGTGGCTGCTGTAACTGAAGAGCACAGACTAGGTGGTCCGAAACAACAGTGATGTATTCTCTCTCAAGGTTCCGGAGGCTCAAGTCTGAAATCAGCTTCACCAGGCAGAAGGCAAGGTACGGGGAGCCACATGCCCTCCGGACCCCTTCAGGGGGACACCCATTCCTGGCCTCTTCTAGCTTCTGTTGTCTTGCAGATTTCTTAGCTTGCCTTCTCCCATGGGTGCATGCGTACATGCATGTGTGTATCTAAAATCCCCTTTTGTTACACCCATTTTCAAAGGGCTTAAGTGCTATTACATTCAGGGCTCACCCATAACTATGGGAGAATAATCTCTCCATCTCAAGCATCTTAATTTAATTACAACGCAAAGATCCCATTTTCATATAGGGTAACACTCACAGGTTCAAGGAAAGCCCGAGGGGCCATCCATGAGGATGTGCTTTTGATTTGGGATCGAAGGAATGAGTTGGGGTCACCAGGTAAAGAGAGAGGGAAGAAAGCTTCGGGCAGGAGAGACTGAGGACCAAAATGGGGCGGGGCTGGCACTGGCAGGTTGTGTAAGACTTCAAGTGGCCCGGGAGTGGAGAATCAGAGCTTCAGGGACTGTGCAGGGACAAGTATGGAGTGCTCACCCCTTCGCCAGCACTTGGCTGTGACTCTGTGTCCTTCCCCACTCCTGACTCAGGCCCATCCCTCCATTTCCTGCCCACTGTGGCAGGTGGTTTAGCAAGGAAACCCCCCAGCTCAGTGCTGGGGCCCACTTTGGTCAGCACGAGTTTCTCAAGAGATTCTTGTGTGACTATGTGGTGTTGGGAGTTACAGGGAAGGGGATGAGCAAAGGCCATTAATGATTCTGGTTCTTGAGGCAAGGGAGAGTAGCCGAGGGGAAAACACAAACCCTTTTATTAAGCTGAATAATCTGCTGACCTAGGCTGAATCTCACTTCTGCTACTTCTGTCGGGCAGAATGACTTCACTTCTCTCTGCCTGTGCCCTTTTCCAGGAGCATCTCACTCCATTTACTGGACATCTCATATGGACCTACTGTGTGCTAGACAGTAGGCAAGGTGCCAGCAAGCCTCAGACACACGCATGAATGAGTGACAGCAGGATGCTGAGGTGGGTAGTTCCCTTCCCTGGACTCCAGCCTGGACGTGACCTGCAGGGCTTGATCAGATGGGCTCCCAGGACACACGCCGTCATGCCAGGGGAACTGTGAATGGGGACAGCTCTCCAGGAGACAGCAGTCAGATGGAAGAGACACATGTCCTCGCAGCTTGGACACAGCTGGCCTACTCTTCCCTCCTCCTGCAGAATATTGACCACTCTCATTAGGTGCCTCTATTTTATTTTATTTTTTAATGGGACTGGCTCTGGTCTTTTTCATCAATCCATCGTAAGTAAAAAAAAAAAAAGTGCTGAAGGTGGAGTCAGATAGCAGGCTGATTTACTGCACTATTTGGCAAATCATCACCTCTCTAAGCCTCCATGCCCACAGAAAGTACGGGTACAAATCCCCTCTCTGTCCAGCAAGAGGCTTAGCAGCGGTGATCAGGAGGGGCAAAACCCTGAACACGGCGGTTGAACTCTGGCACTGGCCAAGCCTTCCATACCCGTGGCCTCTCCTTCGGTGGCTGCTGTGGGGTTAGGTAGGTTAACTGTTCAGACGTCAGGGTTGTTTTTCTTTTCCAACCGTAGTTATTTTTGGGTCTTCAGCTCGCTCCCTGTGCTCTCACCTTTAACATCTAGGTGGGGGATTTTGCTCAGAGTGTGAAACAGGCTTACAGATGTCTCAGGTCCTTATAGGTGTGAGGTACTGTTTTTGCCCTTAGTTGGCAAGGGCACTGCAGATGAGGGCGGAGGCGTCGGGCTGTAGCCCCTCTGTGCTCTGGGGCTGCTATGGAGGCCAGAGTCCTGCAGTTTGTGTCTGAGCCTCAGGCACCATGGGAAATCCCAGGCCTGGATTATGGTGTGGGCTGTAGAATAAGCTGAGCACCCAGATACTATACAATTGGGTGTAGTGGGAAAGGAAGGATGAGTAACCTCAGAGATAGATTGCGAAATGTATAAAGAAGAGGAGTTAGGGCAAGACCCACCCAGCAGCACAAAATTAAGTAGACAAAGGAGATTCACTTCAATTTCTAAGCCCACGGGGCTCACAAGTTAGAGTGACTCTCTGAGTCTCAGTTTCTTTATGCACAAAGTGGGCACAATAGTACTCACTGAGCAGGGTGAGTGCAAGGATCAAATGAAACAAGATACATGAAAGATCTTTAGCACAGCACATGGTACCAAGTAAGTACCCCAACAAAAGTTAGACATGTGAGGCTCCACTTCAGAGTTTATAATCATTAGCAGCCAAAGAGCCATTCCAGGACAAGCTGTTCCCAGATAATCACTGGACTGACAGCAGTCACCAACTCTGAATCAAATATTTAAGACTCCAAGCAGGAGAAGGGACAAATCTCCCACGCACACGAATTTTGTATAGTTTATGTCAATAATCTGCTATCAGTGGTGGTGGGCAGGAAGTGGGTACCTTCCTTCCAGAGAGTACAGTATGGAAAGGAGGAAAAACAGTAACTCTACAGTGGGGATGCTTCACAAACACCACCCCAGCCAGATGGACAAGATGAGAAGTCTTGTTGATAGTAGGTGCCCTAGAGAGACATGATGTCAGCGGCGCTTTGCCTCTGTGGGCTTTCCTTCCCCAAGCACATAATGCCATATAGCCACAAAGAAGACACCAGCCAAATCCCAATCAAGAGAAGTCCTACAAATACCTGGCCAGTGAGCCACAAAACTATTAAGGGCAACAAAAAGAAGCAAAGTCTGAGAAACTGACACAGTCAAGAGGAATGTAAGAAGATACAACTATGTACATACCATGATTACCCTGGTTAGGACCCTGAAACAGAGAGGGACATCAGGTTAGAATTAAGGAAATGTGCAGAAAGTATGGATTCAGCTAATTATAATGTATCAACATTGCTTTATTAATTACAATAAATGTACCACACTGGTATGTTAGGGGAAACTGGCTATAGAGTACAAGTAAACTCTGTGCTATGTTCTCGAAATCTAAAAAGTGTTCTAAAAATTAAAGCTGGCATATATGTGCACATACACATATCTATGTCATCTATCTGTTGTCAATAAGAGAAAGGGAGTAAGAGAGAAACTGATGAGTATGTGTAAAGTCTAAAGAAGAGTTCTCTGTGGTGTCCTTGTAGAAGTTCGAAGTCATTTCCAAAATAGTTACATAATTTTCCAAAACAAATAAGAATCCCAACTGTTGGAGAGAAGCAAGGCTGGGCAGAATGCAGAGCATCGCGCTACTTCATGGAGTAGCACGGTCCTGGGTTTGGTGCTCAGCACTCTAAAGCGCCAAGGAAGGGCGCATCTCACCCAGTCACAGGCTGGCTTCAGACCTGCCAGAACAGCTGGATGACAGAGGGCAAGCTCTCCGAGGAAGGGAGCCAGAGACCTGCCGGGCCCCAAACCTGCCAACAGCTGCCTCTTCAACCTTTAACTCCTGTACTTTGTAACCATGGAGTGCGACTCCAAGGATTCCAGCAGGGAGCTAGAGGCAGGGACTGTTTCTTTAGTGGATGTCGGAATACTCCCATCTCCATGTCTTCTTTTTCTCTCTCTTTTGGAGGAGGGGTTTGAGACAGGGTCTCACTTTGTGGTTCAGGCTGGCCTTGAACTCACCACGTAGCCCAGGCTGGCTTTGAACCCACAGTGAGCCTTCTGCTTCAGCCTCCCGAGTGCTGGGAGTACAGGCGTGTGCCACTTGCCTGAGTACATATTTTTGTTAAATTGCTTTTTTGAGAAATCTATCCATTTCATCCATGTTGTCAGAGTTATTGGAATAATGTTCAAAACGTAGCTTTATTATTTTATATTTTCTGTAGAAACTGTAGTAATGTTGCCTTTACAATTCATTACTGATATTAGTAATCCATTCTTTCTTTTTTAAAAAAAACCAGTCTTGCTAGACTTTTTATATCAAATTTATTAATCTTTCAAGCAAACCAACTTTTGGATTTTTAATTCTGTTTTCTATTCATAAATGTCTACTCTTTATTATGTCCTTTCTTCTAGGACATAGGTCTGATTTGCTTTTTTGTTTTGTTTTGTTTTGTTTTGAGACTGGGTCTTGCTATGTATTCTAGACTAAGCTTGAACTCACTGTGTAGCCCAGGCTGGCCTCAAACTCATGGTGATCCTCCTGCCTCAGCCTCCTGAGAGCAGAGATTACAAGGGTGCATCACCATGCCTGCCTTATTGCTTTTTTCTTTGTTTATCGTCTTGAGGTAACAGCTTAGATTATTGGTTTTTCAGCTTTTCTTTATTTTTAATTTGTACATTTCAGGTTATAAATTTCCCTTGGGCATGGTTTTAGTTACATCTCACAAGTTTAGTTACATCTATCACTTGATTAAAAACCTGTTTAGTATTATTTCTTGGGTCATGTAGCAGCACATCATTTGCCTCCTAAGCTGTTGAATATTATCTAATTATCTCATTTTTATTGATTTGTACGACATCTTCTGAATGATTTAAATTTTTGAGTCGTCTGGGCTTGATTTATGGTCTGGAATATGGTTAATTTTGGTATTTGATGTTTCTTGACGCTATTGTAAGTGGTATCATTTTATAAATTTCAATTTCTGAGTCCTCATTGCTAATACATACAAATACAACAGATTTTTTTGTATATGGGTCCTACAAGCCCTTGCCTTGCCTATTATTACTTACTAGCTGTAGTAGTTTTTTTGTGCATTCTATCAGGTTTTCTGAATGATCATGTTGCCTGAAAATAAAGTCATTTTAGTTCTTCTAGCCAAACTAGATGCTGTTCATTTCTTTTTCCTGATGAGTCTTCCTGGCTAGAATCTTCAGTAAAACACTGACTAGGACGAGGTGAGAGGGGACATCCTCGCCCTGTTCCTGACCTTGGCGAAGCATTCAGTCTTCTGCCGTGAAGATGATGACAGCTGTAGGGTTTTCTGTGGATTAAAAAAAAAATTACATTAAAGATATTCTCGCCTATTCTAGTTCCCTGAGAATTTTTATCAGGGATGGATATTAAATTCCGTCAGGTGCTTTTTCTGTATCTATTGAGATGACCATCTGCTCTTCCCTTTTTGGATTGTTAATGTGGTGAATTACACTGAGGGATTTGCAAATGTTAATTTAATCTTGCGGCCCTGAGATAAACCTCACTTGATCACAATGTGTTTTCCTTTTAATATATTATTGGATTCTATTTGCTAAAATTTTGTTTAAAATTTTGTATCTATGTTAATTCATGAGAGATATTGACCTTTGGTTTTCTTTTCCCATAAATGTCTCTGGTTTAGGTATCAGGTTAATGCTGGCCTTATAAAATGAGTTGGGAAACAGTCTTTTCTCTTCCATTTTTGGGGTGAACTTATGTAGGATTGGCATGATTTCTTCCTGTAATGTTTTGTAAAATTCATCAGTGAAGCCACCTGAGACTGAAATTTCTTTGTGGGAAGATTTTTTAATTGCAATTTCAAATGATTAAATAGATAAAGGGATGTTTAGTGTGTTTCCTCTTGAGTGAGCATGGTAGTTTCTGTTTTTCATAAATTAGTCCACTTATCCAAGTTTTCAAATTTTTGTCATAAAATTATTCATAATATTGTTATTATCCTTTTAATACTTGTAAAATCTGTTAAGTGATGACACCCACTCATTCCTGATGTTGGTAATGTAAACCTTCTCTCCTTTTACCCTAATCAGTCTAGCTAGATGTCCATTAATTTTCTTGATCTCACAAAATCAGCTTTTGGTGTCATCAAATTTATTATTTTTTCTTTTATTTTCTACTTTATTAATTTCAACATTGATATTTATTACTTTCTTGTGGTGCTTATTTAGGGTTTAATTTTCTCTTTTTGCTGGCTTCTTAAAAGCAGAAGATGAGCTCACTTACTTGATATTTCTTTTCTAGTATATTCACTTAGCACTATGACTTTCCTCTTCAGTATTGTTTAGCAGCATTCCCCACTTCCACATAGGTTGTGTTTTCATTTTCATTCAGTAAAAATATTTCATAATTTCCTTTTCAATTTCTTATGTGACCAGAGATTATTTGGAAGTATGTATAAGATTCAGTTTCTGGACATTTTGGGGATTTTCTAGATGTTACAGTTTAGATGTACCCCACCCCCAAAGTCTCATGTTTTCAGAAGTGGGGCTTTTCATATGGATTAATCCACTGATGAGATCACAGCTGAATGTGCTGTTAGGAAGTGGGGCCTGTTGGAGGTGGGTCACAGGGCACGAGCTGGAAGGATGTATTCTTGTCCCCAGCGTCTGCCTTCTTTCTCTCTCTGCTTCCTGGCCATCTTGGTGTGAGCAGCTTTCCACTATTTCTTGGAGTCAGCCAACCATAGACTGAATCATCTGAAACTGTGAGACAAACATCTCCTCCTTTAAGTTTCGGGAGTCAAGTATTTTGTCCCAGTGACAGGAAAGTGACTAACACCAGATATCTTTCTAAAATAAATTTCTAATTTAATTCTGCTGTGATAGAGAACAGACTTTGCATGACTTAGATCCTTTGAAACTAATTTTGACTTATGGCCCAGAAAGTGGTACATCTTGGTGTATTCTCTGAATACTCTTGAAAAGAAGGAGTGTTTAATTATTATTGGGTGGAATGTTGTATAGATATCAATAAGGTCAAGTTGATTGATAGTGCTACTCAAATGTAGTGTAGTCTTGATTTTCCATCTTAGTATTTTATCATTTATTGAGAGAAAGATATTGAAATCTCTGTATACAATGGTAGATTTGTCTATTTTTCCTTTCAGTTCTATCAGCCTTTACTGTCTATATTTTGAAGGCAGATAAACTGTTAAGAAGTGTTATGTACTCTTAATTGACTTCTTTATCGTTATGAGATGGTCTTCTCTATTTCTGATATTTTTTGCCATGAAATGTACATTGTCTGATATTAACACAGCTCCTCCAATTTTCCCTTAATTAGTGTTAGGATGATCTTTCTCCATCCTTTTATTCCTAATCTGTCTGTATCTTTGTATTGAAAATGAATTTCTTGTTGGCAGTATGTAGTTGAATCTTGTTGTTTTATCCAATCTTGCAATCACTGCCTTTTAATTTGGATATTTAGATCCTTTACATTTAAAATGATTATTGATGTGGTTAAGTGTGAGTCTATCACCTTGCTATCTTTGTTCACTTGGTTTCATTTTTCCTATGTTTCTTTATCCTTTTCTTCTTTTCCTGCTTTCTTCGGATAGATTGAGTATTTTAAAATCTCCTTTATTGACTTATTAGTTATAACTCACTCTTACTGGGTTTCTTAGTGTTGCATTTGGGTTTATGGCATGCCTCTTTAGTTCATTAAAGCTTACCTTCAAGTGATAGTGTACCATTTGATGCATATTACAAGAACTTTACAATAGCACACTTGTAGCTCTCCCAGCCTTTATTCTATTTTGTTATGCACTTTACTTTTACATATATTCTAAACTTCACAATACATTGTAATTATTTTTTGATTTAAGGATCCACTATCTTGCAAAAAGATTTAGATAATTTTAAGAATCCATATATTTACCAACATAGTTACTTACTCATAGTTTGAGCATTCTTCTTTCCTTTATGTAGATGCAGATTTCCTCTAGTATTATTTTCCTGCTTGAAAGGTTTCCTTTTACATTTCTCACAGTGTGATTCTGCTTGTGAAAATTCTCTAGCTTTCATATTTCTTTCTTTCTTTCTTTCTTTCTTTTTTTTTGGTGCTGGGGATTGAATTCAGGGCCTTGTGCTTGCAAGGCAAGCACTCTAACCACTGAGCTAAATCCCCAGCCTGGCTTTTATATTTCTGAAGATGTCTTTATTCAACCTTACATTTTACTTTCTTCTTATTTTTGTAGTAATGGCCTTTGAATGCAGAAGTTAACACTTGTTAGCCAAGTGCTCTACATTAAGCTAAATCCCCAGCCCTTCTTTTTTTTTTATTTTGAGACAGGGTCTCATTAAGTTGCTTGGGCTAGACTTGAACCTGTGATTTCCCTGCCTCAGCCTCCCAAGTGCACTACTATGCCCAGCTTTCTACCTTTATTTTTTATTTTTTTTTCTACCTTTATTTTTAAAGAGAGATTTTTCCTAGGCATAGAATCCTAGACTGACTGTGTTTTGCTTCCAGTGGTTTAAAGATGTTGTTCCAGTCAGCTTGCTTGTGTTGTTTCTGGTGAGAAATCTTCAGTCATCTTTATCTTAGTACTTCCTCTGAATATAACAAGTCCAGACAGCATAGCACCAGCTCTGGTGAAGGCCCTCAACTGTATCAACCATGGCAAATGGCATCATGACAAGAATATGTGTGTGAGAGATCATATTGCCAGACAGGGAGCCGGCCAGAGAGTGCGATCAACATTGATATGCTAAGAAATCAAGGTCCCAACTCATGGATCCTCAGGGGAAACTCAAACTGCAGCCACACCATAGCAACCTCTTCCCAATCACCCCAGGGTCAGGCGGTACCAGAAAAGCCCTAGCGTTTGGAAGCACTCCTATTCCCAAGCAATGGGATTTTGTGATGATTTCTTATATTTAAAGTAAAAAATGTTTTTCTTCATTATAAAACGGTGCATATTATTAAAGAAAATTTAGAGATACAAGAGGTTTCTAAAGAAGGAAAAATCCATCACCCATAGTTCCATGAAATAACTACTGTGGCTAGTATATTGGTGTATTTTCCCATCTTTGTTTTATAAGTAGGTGAAACAGTTTTTTTAAAACATGGCTTTAATCATACCACACGTGTAATTTTATATTTGGGGTTTACATTTCTATCATTCATATTTTTCTATATTATTAAATGACAAGTAACATTTATTGAAAACTAAGTGTTTAGCATTGTGTTAATGTAGTTTTCATTATCTTGTATAATTCTCACAACAATCCTATGAGGCTTATACCATCAATTATCTTCACATGACAGACAGGAAGTCAGGACTTAGAAGGATTAAACAACTTGTCTGGCAGTGGGCAGAACTGGTATTTCCAATCCAAACCCACTTGAGTTCAGAATACAGGCTTTTAGCCACTATTTTATGCCATAGTAGTTTTTAAAATTGTGATATAATTACATGCAGGAAACCCCACAGATCTTAAGAATATAGTGTGATGAGTCTGGATAAATATATCGACACTTACAATACGATCATTTTTAATGTCTGCATAATCGTCTTCTGAATCCTATATGACTTTTCAGCTTAGTAACTAAGGGTAGGACCATTGGTGCAGTACCCAGTCTGCCCTCCACTCCAGGGTGCCCTGGACACCCTTCCCAACCTCTTCACCATGCAGCACCCAAAAAGTTGACCTGGCTCAAACTTTATTAGTACGAGTTGTTCAATGTTTTTAATATTATTCTGGGGAATATAATACTATATCTAGTCAGTTCCTCTCATTTTACAATAGACTGAAATTCTCACTTATGACACTGCAGTGAACATCCTTGTACAACATAACCTTTGAGTGACTCTGAGACTAATAAGTAGCCTCTGCCTCTCCCCTTTTTCCTGTGACTGAGGAGGGGGCAGGGTTTGGCTGACAGCTGTCATTCCCCACCCCTTCACTTCTCTTTGCTCCCCAGTGGTCCCCTGAAGGGGGACTTGGATTGCCTGGCTCAGTGTCCTCCCATCACCCCTGAAGTCGCTTTGCAGCTACTCTCTGGACCACGCTGACAAGAGGTACAGCTTAGCTGTCAGGTGCGGTGCCCCTGCCCTGCTACCCGAGATGCTGCTCTTGCCTGTATGAAGAAGCTGGGGGAAGTCTTTCTTGGATATTGGCAAATATCCCAGAGGCCCAGAATTAACACCTCCAACATCTACAAGCCCCAGTAAGCCATGATTCACAGAGCTGGACTTCCTGAAGATTCCCCAGCTTTAGACCTATCATTTCACAAACACACGACAGTTTTCAAAAAGTTCCATCTCCCTGTAGTCTCTGGAGCTGCCACCATGACAGCTGCTGCTGTTCTGGATGCCCAGCACCCACTCTAGGAGGGAATTACCGTGACTGCAGTGGGCTTGAATTTGAACTAAGCAGTAGAATTGAAATTGGGCCAATCAATAGGCTCACATCAGAAGGTTTGAGTTCAGATGAACTTGGACCAATTAGCAGGCTTGAATATAGACCAATCACAGGTTCAAATTTGGACCAATCAGCAAGCTTGAATTTGGACCAATCACAAGCCTGCAGCTGCTATGTAAGCAGCACTCCTGTTAGGCTTTTGGGTTGGTCTGAGAGGGTTGTGTGTTTTGCCCTTTGTCACCTTGTGCTGAAACACAGGTCTTACCCAAGTAAGGTGTTCCTCTACTGGCCATTTTTCAGGTAGTAAATCTTCTTGGGATCCTTATCCTGAGTAGTGTGGACAGAGTATAAACACTCGGGGCTGCAGAAACCAGCAGCTGGTAGAGTCAGCCGATATCCTTTGACATTAGCTGGTGTTGACTGGCAGTGGCAGAGACCAACAAGTGGCAACACTGACAAATGATGTCCAGCATTAACTTGTGTTGACTAGCAATGTTAGGACCTAGGGCTATAACACTAACGACTGAAGGCCTTTGGTACTCAAAGCCCAAGGCTGCTAGTAGAGTTGCACTTTTCTTATTGATGATTTCTTTCTGAACTGAGTAAAAGCACCCTCAATGATTGGCAGCAACTCTATGATTACTTCCTTAGGATGGAGTTCTAGAAGTGGAATTACTGGGTTAAAGGGCATACATTTTGGTTAAACAGCTTTTGATGTATCGTTTTGTATGTGAAGGTTTCCTCTTTTAAAGATCATTTCCTTATAGGAAATTTCTAAGACCTGAATACTGGGTCATGGTTCAAAGCATACTGAAAGTCTTTATAAACTGGAATGACACGTCCCTGCAATGCCAAATACTTAGGGGACTGAGACAAGAGAATTGCAAGTTCGAGGCCAACCTGGACAAGTTAGTGAGACACTGTCCCCAAGTAAACTTTATAAATGGTTGGGAAGGTAGCTCAGTTGTGAAATGTTTGCTAAACACGAGCAAGGCCCTGGGTTCAGTCCTCACTATTGGAAAAACGAAGGTCTTTGATGTACATGAAAGCACAGATTTTACACCCTGACCAGGCCCTCACTCTGTAGCTCATTTAGTGAATTTGAGCTTTGCTGCTTTGCTTAGGACAGCCAGCTGAGGGGTGTGACCCTTTCTGCGGCCAACCCCAAGAAAGGGCCGTAGGTTTCAGTGGGTCACTCTTCAGCTCCTGGTTGGACAACAGCTATCATCTAGGGAAACAAAGGACAACCACATTCCTGGGAGCCACCCCTGCTTCCTCATTTTCCTTCTGTCTCATGGTAGAGAGTCATAGCTGCCTCTTCCAGCTCAAGGAGAGCACTTTGCTGATGGGCAACACTTCTGATTCATCTTTGCTTCCCAAAAGCTAGCATGGATCCTGGAACGCATTGGTACCCAAAACATAACTGTCAATGAGTGAGTATCTACTGTCTACACTTCAGGAGGAGCTGCTCTAACTGCGTACGCATTTATGATCTTATTTAATAACCAGAACAACCAGGAGCAGTTGCCCTCGTTATCTCTATTTTCACAGAAAAGTAGACTGAGATTCAAAGATGGAAAAAACTTGCCTGAATGTGATGCAAAACCGACATCGGACTATAGACATAACATTTCATTATCTTTGGACTGCTCTGTATCATATTGTCACGTGACAATGACAATGGAGGTGACACCACTTTCAAAAAAGGTTACTGGTGCTGGTCTATGCCAGAGTTGAAATCAGATACAGAGTTTCGGAGGTAGAGACTGTGGGTCAAACACCCGGGAAGCTGAGACAGGGCTTCTCCCTCTTTCATATTTCATGTCATTGCTGTCACTATCTCTATCTCAGCCTTTGTATTTGTCAGTGCCAGTGAGGTACACAGAGAATTAGAGCCTCTACATTACAGCGTTTCTCAAAGGGTAGGTTCGAGACCCACCTGAATCAGGATCTCCTGTAGCATGTACAAAAATGCACATTTCCCATTATCCCCGGAACTACTAAAAAATATTTTCTAATAATTGAACCCAAAATCTATATTTTAACAATTGCACCAAGAGAGTCTTATAAGCACACCCTCAAACCTAGAACCCTGGTCCTAGAAAGAAAGGTCTGTGGTCAGAGCTGCAGGCCTAGCATGAGGGCTTGTAGTCAGGGACAGGCACTTCATGCTCCTATTTGGGTCATCAAGAGTCTTGGGACTGTCCAGTGTGACTGAGAGAGGGCCTTGGGCCTGTCCATGTCATGGTGCCACATCCTGAACACATGGGACTCCTCTATGCTATAATATGACCAAATCAAAGGTCCCATCTCAACTGACATTTGTTAGAAGCAAGATGTCATGTGCTAATCACCAGTAGAATGACTGCTAGACAACAGACCAGGGAGGTTTCGCTGGGTTTGAAGTTCAAGTCTACTGGTTTGCTTGTTCTTGTTCATAGTAGTGCTCATTGACTGTTACCTGGCTTCTAGGTCAAATTCTGGGGTCAGGGATGTCTAGGGCAGAAAAGGAGAGGAGCGGGAAGAAAGGAGGGAAGGAGAGGCACTTTATAACTTATCAAGAGAGGAAGTATGTGGGCCCCAACTTTTATCAAGAAACCACTGAAGAAAAATGTCAACCGTGGTTTTTGGGGGTGGAAAAGACTTAGAGCTTAATTGACCAGTGTTTCCTCGTTTCCTCTGTTCTGTATTTTCAGATTTTCTTTAACAAATGCGGTACTTTAGTACCTGACATTTGTTGTGCATTTAAAGTATGCCAGGCTTTATTAGACACTTTATCTGAGCTATCATTCCATTTTCACAGCCCCCGATGCTGCACACAGTATTTTAAATCTCTTTTTATAGAGTAGGAGGCACAAATGTTATTTTCCTGGGCTACGTGGCTAATAAGCTGCAGGAGTAGAGTCCAACCCAAGAAGTTTGACTTTAAGGCTGTGTGCTCAGTCTCTATATCATATTACATGTTATGTTCCTAATGGAAAAATGTACTAAAAACATGTTGTCGCGTATTGATTCAGGATCTTATTGGAGTACTGTCCGCTTCAAATGGTGAAGTAATAATGCCAACGTTTGCCATGTACCTAGTTGGAGCAACTAGTTTATCAGTGTTAGCTCATTTAATCTTTACACACGCTAGCGCTGTGCCATCCAGTAAGGTAGCTGCTCCCCACACATGCCAGTTGAGCTACTGAGAGTTGGCTGGACTGAGATGAACAGTATGTATTTCAAAGATTTCGTGTTTTTAAAAACGGAATATTAAATACTCCTTTCATTTTTATGATTGACTTCATGTCAAAATGATACTGTTTTATGGGTTAAACAAAAGATATGATTAATTTCATTGTTTTTTTTAAAGACTCTTCATAATGTGGGTACTAAATTTCTTAAAATCACACATATGCGGCCTGCATTTGCGGCTTCTATTATAGTCTTATAAGACAGCGTGGCCTAGAAGGCAAGTGTTGTTACCTGCTCCAGGTGGGGAAATTGAATGGTTAAGTCGCTCTCGGGGGTCAGGTGGGTCATACGGGATGGGGCAGGCTTGCATCCAAGCCTCCGACCTCATCTTACCACTCCACTGTCTTTTCTGTCCTCATAGGTCTCTAAGCCACACTTGGCAGACAAGCACAGGTGCCAGACACAGTAGTGAACAAGGAGTTCACACCAATCCCCTACATTATAGACATGCGTGAGTACTTACAGTGTGAGACTCCAACCATGCTGCTGGACTCTGTGCAAAGTGACAGCAGCCATGATGACAGCTAACACCACTTTCTGGGCACTGTGCTTACCTCTTTATAGGCGTTACAATATTTAACCCTTACACCACCCCCATGAGATTGCAGTTCGTATTGTTGGCTTACAGATGAGAGAACTGGGACATGAAAAGAGTCATCTGCTGCCCAGGTTACCCAGCAGGGGTGTGGTACAACCAGGATTCTGTTCCAACTTTACCCGGGCTGACAGTTTGTGCAGTTAAACCTACCTGGCCAACCTTAGACGTCATGGGGAGGGTAATATGCATGCTCAGGAGGCTGTGACACTATGCAGAAAGTGACAGGTGGCTCACTACAGGGCAGGGGTGAAGTAGAAGGAACCCCCAGGAGCTAGTGGTATTGGAAAACAAGGGAAATAAAAGCTAAGCTAGAAAAGCAACAGGCAACCCATTCCAGGTCAAATGAACAGCCTGGTTGACTTAAGCATACGAAGGGCTCAACCATGATGTGCCAAAAAGCAGAAGAAAGTGCTGTAAGAAAGGAGGTTGGGTAGTACATAATGCAGGACTCCTGGGGCTGAGAGGCAGAGCTTGAAGGTGATGGATATGCAAGATTACCTTCTTTCTGGAAGAGCTGGCCTGATCGGTCCTGGGTGAGGAAGGCACTCTTGAAGGCCGATGGTCTTGGGAAGTTCACTCACCTCCACTGTGTGGACTTGCTCCAAATTGGAGAAGCAGTTGGCTCCCTGAGGATTTGTTTCTGGGAAGAGAACTCATTGTTCAAAGAAAATTATGGACCACACAATTTTTGAGTTTCTTGTGGCAAATGAATGAGTGTCTCTTCAGAAAATGAGCTGCTCTTGTTCCTGTGAATCTTGGACTATCTCCAGATCTGGATCTTTCTACTAAGGCTGCTTCTGCTACTTGTTCCTCAGGTGTCACTGCAGCAGCCCTGGACAGGTAGTGGCAGAAGTGGTACCAGATGCAAGGGACTGGGCTCCAGGGGTCCCCACTCCGTGCTTCTCTTCCCCACCTGCCGGGGAAGGATGTCAGATATGACAGGGCTTGAAGTGGATTTGGGGGATAGTGTGGGGTGGGTTTTGTTTCATTTTTGGCTTTCTTCCTTTGGCTTTTCTAAAGTACAATACAATAGCATCTACAAATAATGAGTATTCTTGCTTGGTTTTGGGGAATAACTGCTTTAAAAATTAAGTCAGTTTCTCGTGCTTTTTTTTCTTTTTTTTCTTGATTTGAGTAAGTCCTTCAGAATCTGACCATCTCAAGTTTAGAGTTTGATGAGCTGAGAAACAGACCTCAGACTGAGGTTAAATCATCAAGTGATCGACATGCTGGCCTGCTAGCTGCCTGCCTGACACCATCCTGCACATCAGGGTTTCTCGGCCTCAGCACCCATGACATTTTGATCTAGATAATTCTTTATTGTGGGTGCCTGTCTTATGCACTGTAATGGGTTTAGCGACATCCTGGTCCCTACTCACTGCACACCAGCAGCATTCCCCAACACCAGTTATGACAACCAAATATATCCCCAAATACTGCCAAAGGTGCCCTGTTTGAGAAGCACTACTTGTGCTTCTTTCATGTTTCATCACAGAGTCAGCAAGCACTATGGGAATTCAAAGGAGTGAAAAAGTGTTTTTTTTTTTTGCCCCGATGTATATCTGAGTGTCGGTGTGAGAGGGCAGGAGAAGCATCCATTGTGAAATCCATCCCTGTAGAGTGTGGTTCAGGAGACAAGGATGGAGTCAGACCTAAATTGAAATTCTACCTCTCCCACTTATCAGTTACTTGATCTTCAGAGAATTATTTAAACTCTCCTGGCCTCAGTTTCCTCATCATGAGTGAGAATAACTGGTATCCAGGTGCAAAGATGGAATGAGATAATCAAAGGCAAGTTCTCACTGCAGAAATCAGGCATGCTCCTTTCTCCTTGAGGCCTGGGTAAGATGGCTCTGATCTCTGACCCCCAGGCCTCGTGTCATCTGTCATACTCAGGAGGAATTTCCAGGGAGACACATGAGCTCACTCTGCCTGTACAAATGAGTTTCTGTTTCCAAACATGTGTTTTCTGCTCTCCTGCATGAGTGTCAATCTCAGTTCTTCCTTTGATTTCTGCCAAAACCAAGACAGAAACCAAATTAAAAAGTAAAGACTCCTGTGTATAAAAATCCATGTGTATGATTGTGTCAGTCAGCTTTCCATCACTGTGACAAAACACCTGAGAAAGTCAACTTAAAGGAGAAAAGGTTTGTTTTGGTTCATAATTTCAGTCTTTGTTTGGTCAGCTCCTTTGCTTTAAGTCTGTGGTGACTAGAAACATCCATGACCAAAGGGGATGACAGAGGGAAACTGCTCACCTTATGGCAGCCAAGGAGCAGAGAGAGCTGGATATAGTCTGGTGACCAGATAAAGTCCCCAAGGTCACACCCCTGTCACCCACTTTCTTATACTAGGCCCCACCTTCTGTTTTCATCACCTTCCAATAGCACCATCAAGTCAGAATCTCATCAATGGATCAACCCACTGATCAAGTTAGAGCCCTTGTGGGCCAATCATTTCCCAGAAGTCCAGCAGCTCCAAACACATGAGTTTCAGGGGACATTTTAGATTTAAATCACAGCAGTGATCAAGCCACTCAATGAAGGCCTCCGAAGAGAGACCACATTGTGCCCCTCATGGGACATATGACTGGATGCGCACAATGATCTTTAAAGTCATGTTGGCCAACTTGCTGTGGGGGTCTATTGTTGATGCTTCATCCCAGTGGTGAAGGGCCACTTCTCTGTCTCTTGGCCCCTCTCTTCCTTCCTCTGTCCTTACTCGTCACCTCCCTCTGAATCCTTCTCACCATTCTGGTGCTGGTTCACATCATCTTCCTGGATCTCCCCACTCATGTTTCAGAGGTGTGTCCCTCTTCTCCTTGGCCACTTTCCAGCTACTCCCTACCACTTTAGTTCCTTGTCTTTATAAAATGTGTGACTATAGAAATCATCTGTTGGTCCTCTTGCCCTGTTGTCTCTTTCCCAGCTCCTTCTCCCAGAATGTAACTTCTTGAGAGCAGGGCTCTTGTCCACCTGCACACCCCAGTATCTTGTACCCTGAGCTGCCCAAGAGCCGGTCTTCACACTGTAAAGTGACGTCTGCAAATGGCATTATGTCACCTAAGCTCCCCCATATCTTAGCTGTGAACAGGATGTCTAACACTTGGCTTTAAGTTACTCGCCAGTGAAATTCCTCCTTGCCTTCGACACCTATAGTATGTGGTGGTGGTTGGCATTAGCATTCTGGGGAATGAGGGAGCTAGAGTGTGGTCCAGTGGGATACACGGTATAGAAAAAGAATAAACAGGATGCACATGTACAGTAACACTGGGGATGTAACCTCCTCCAGAGTATTCAGAGACTCAGAGAGTGACCCCTCCTCCCTGCATACTGGGCTGGGAAGCATGGAGCAAGCTCACTTGGATATTTGAGGGACACCCAAGAAGTTGTTACATGAATGGCATTTTCCCTCAGAGGATGCTCAGGAGCAAGGCCACACACTGGAAATATAGCCGTGGGGAAAGGGGACTTAGAAGAGGGCTGGTTCCATTGTACTGGGGAGCTGGGACCTTGGGGTTATGGTTCCATGGTTCCCAGTGTGGAGGAATCTGAGGTGGGCCAATTTGGGTGGGGAGCGAGGTGGAGGGAGTATGAGCGCCTTTCCTAGGGGTGTCACCAGGTGGCGCCCGAAGGCAAGTCCTGGAAGCCTCGGTGCCCGTAGAGGGAGTTTATTCACCAAGCCACTTCCCAGGAAATGACTCAGCAGGGGATGACTGCATCAGTTGGGTGATCTTTAGATTTAGTGGCGTAAGAGCTAAGAGCCGGGAGCACCGCATCACCTCATTATAGCTGCTCTGTTCTCAGGGTGATGGATACAGCTGGAGGGGGTCTTCTTGACTCATTCATTTATTCATTCGCTAGACGTTCATCGGCATTCGTAGGAGTCAGGCCATGTACCCTGTCCAGAGGCACACTCTAAGCATTTCCTCAAAGAGATTCCTGTGCTATTCCCTCTCGAGTCTGAGTAATGTAGTGGGAGGAAAAAAGTGAGGGCATGAAAAATAGGAGGTATGGAGAACACAGTGGAGAACACCCCTTCCCAGCCCGGCTCAGCCCACAGTTCTGTCTCACTCTGTCCCAACTCTGGAACTCTGTCCCAGTTCATGCATTCATTAGTAGTACTATGTCTCTGGCATTTATTACAAATTGCCCTATAGTCTGACAAGGTTTTTCTAAGCACACATCTTATCTCCCTACCGCTAAATGGTGACACATGCTGCTCGTATCTTATTCATCACTATTATCTCATCAACTTCCCACCCCAGTACATGCTTCCCCAGCATGCAGCCCAGAACTTTGAACACAGGCATGTTCAATAATGATCTGATGATGTGATAAACCTGTGGGCCGTGTGCAATGAGGATGTGGGCCCTGCCTGGCAGGCCCTGAAGGTCACAGATACCGATAACTATGTCAAAGGTCCCTAAAGCAGTGAGGTGCATGGCTGGACATGAGCATCACCATCGGCTCTACTTCCAGAAGCATCCCTGTCTCAAGCAGCAGGCGGCCTCACAGCATTCATAACAGCATTGTCCCACTAGACTAGGACTTCGCGCTCATCTCCTATTGGTTTGAAATCTTATGTTAGAAAGATGCAAGGCAGCATTATTCCCTGAGCTCAATAATGAGTAATTATATTCATTATTCATTCATTCATGCAACCATATATTCATTCATTCATTTGTTGAGCATCTACTATGTGTCACCTACTAGGCTAGGGAATGAGATGCAATAAGGAGCTAAAACAGATGCAGGCCCTTGCCCTTGCTGAGTTTAAAATCTTGGCAACAGCGATCACCTTATCACACAAATACAAACTTACTGCTGCAATAAGTGCTACGCAGGAGAGGCATGTCATAGGAAGATTTAGTCAAGAAAGAAGCCTTCCCTTCAGCCCACAGAGGCAGGAGAACAGTATTGAAACAGACGGTCCAAGCAAAAGCAGATGCAGCCTCTCCTGTGACCACCTGCTTCCCCACTGACATGTCCCCTGAGAGGCGATTGACCCATTGCTTGTATTTGAACTTTGGGGAATCATACTGTAGGGCAGCCAGGCAGAAGAGCTCTACCATAGTATGGATTTGATCAAGGAGCAAAATACTCAATTGTCTGTCCAGGACTCATTGATTATCTGTTCTATCATTGTAAATGGAAAGGTCCCCTGAAAATAGGGTCCCCTGAGAGTTGTGTTCAGGATGAGCAACTTATCCCCATTTCCCCAGGACTTTCCCAGTTTTATCACTGAAAGTCCGAACTTCTGGGATTGTCCTGGTGTTAAAACTGAAAGTCCCACTTCCTGGGAACCTCCGCAGTCCTCAGCAACCCGGGCAATCAGTCATCCCAGTTCTAGTCTCTGCCCAATATTGCTTTGCAGTGAACAGGAGTTGTCAAGTCTGGCTGTTAATTAGAATTACTGAGGAGGCTCTTGAAAATTAACAGCACCGAGGCTCTGCCTGCAGAGACTTCACTGGAGTGAAGCCCAAGTACCTGTGAGTGTTTAAAACTTCCCAGGTGATGCTATATAGGGCCAGGACAGAGAACCATTGTGTCCCTGTGGCACTCTAATTCAAGAGTGAGTTTGTTATTTATTGACTTCTAATTCATTTATTCCCAAGCTCCTAAATCTGGCCCTTCTTGCTATTGTGTTCCAACTGGTGATAGCGACACAGTGTAGATTTGTTTTCTCTCGTACTTTCTTTTTCTTGCTCTTCTTTCTACCTCTGACTGCCTGAATGCCTAACGCTTATTCCATCCAGCCATGCTCACTAAGCTTGGATCGATCAGTGATATCTCTCCCTTTGTCCTGCCTCTGTCCTGGTCTTCCCCATTCGCCAGCCTCTCTGACCCACCACTAAAGAAGCTGAAAGAGATCCCTGGCGACAGAGTCAGATGCTGTGCCCAGGAGTCCCTCCCTTTCTTTCTTCTCAATAAAACATTTCTAGTGTGTGCTCCTTCCAGTTAGGCTCTGGGTTTAACTTCCATGGTCCCTGTGGCTGCCTGGAAGCCCTACTTTCATCCCTATGTTGGGGTCAAAGGCTGGTACAGAGCTCCCTTCCCCCCCCACACACTAACATTGGTTGCTGGCACAGTTCGTGCCAGGCTCCTACTCTACCTAATATTCTGGGTTATGGTCTCTAAATCACCTCAGTGCTCAGTGCCCTGCATATGGAAGAATGTTCCAAGTGATACATTGGTTCTTACCGCCAAAGCCTCTAGCCTCAAATGGCAGCCTTCTTTCATCCATTCAATTATCCAAGTAAATTCTTTGGAGCGATCTTAACTTCATTCTTCACATACAAGCTTTCAGCAGTATATTCATTACTTCCATCTTGGACCAAGCTCCCTCATTCCTAACCTAGATAATGATAGAAATCTCCAAACTAGTCTCCTTGCTCTTCTCTGATTCTTTTTAATTCTTTTTAATACCACTAAGAGTGGTATTAAAATATAAATAAATTAGGGGTTGGAGATTTAACTCCACATAAGGCCCTGAGTTCAATCCCCAGCACCCCCCCAAAAAAAGAATAAATTATATCATGCCATCAAAATAACTTATCATATCACCATATTAAAAAAGAAAAAAATGATCATCTTGGAGCATCCAGGAAAAAAATTGACACACCTTAAACTTCTGTTTATGATTGAAAACTCTCGGAAAACTAAGAATATCCACAACTTCATAAGGGGCTTCTATGAAAAACATACAGCTAAGATATTGAGAAAAACTTGGATTCTTTCTCCTAAAGATTAGTGGAAAGGTAAAAATGTCTACTTGCATTGTTTTTACTCAACATTGTACTGGAACAACAAAGGAAAAAGGAAAAAAATCATTTTAGGAAGGACACATATGTTGCCTTGGCTAAAGTAGTACAGTCAGTAGCAACAGTCGCATCAAGTGTAGTCTAGAAAGTGGCAAATTTGCTGTTAATTCACCACCTTAAACCACGAGTACAAGATTTATAGTTATATAACAAAATCTAAAACAAATAAGAAAATTATATACAGTAAATATCCCCTCCATAGAGGGTTTATACCCTCAGGAGAGAAAAGTTAAAAGGGATAAGAGGAGAAAAATAAAGGAGAAAAAGAAGAGAAAGGATTAGAGGCAAGACTGAAGGACGAAGGAAGATTACCCAAACTTTGGGGACTGGTTAAGAAGATGGGAGAAAGAAAGAAGAAAAAGACAAGAACAAGGACTGAAAAAAAGCAACGAGAAAGAAAGAGAAAATACTTTTCAATTAAAAAATGAAAAATCATAAACTGAGAGAAAATATTTGCAAAACATGCATCCAAAAAGTACAAAAAGTATACAGAATACCCAAAAAGTCTTAAAGCTCAATAATAAAGAGGGAGACAACTCAATTAAAAAAGGAGGAAGAGGAAAAATTTTGAAGTAATACTCCACCAAAGATATGGAAATGGCCAGTAAGTTCAATGAAGAGATGCTCAGTATCAGTAAATGTCAGAGAAATGCAAATTGAAACCACATTGAAATATCATTGCACACCCACCAGAACAGTTAAAATTCAAAACGAATGATAACACCGAGTGTTTGTGAAGATGTAGAGCAACTGGAACTCTCACATATTGCAGGTGGGTATGCAAATAGTTCAGTATTTCTTAAAAGTTAAAGATACATTTACCACATGATCCAGCAATTCTACTCCTAGGTATTTACCTAAAAGAAATTAAAATGGAAGTCCATCCAAAACCATATGTGAATATGCATAAAAGCATTATTCCTAACAGCTCCAAACTGGAAATAAACGTCAACTGAACTGTAAAGGGATGAACAAATAGTGGCATATCCCTAGGACACTGTGCCTCCAATTCTTTGCAGGACCGGCTCCTTCTCATCAGCTAGGGTGTCCCTCGCTACCTCACCTAAAGCTGCCCCTGCAGGTTGCTCTGATCATCAGTTTTTCTTCTCTCCTTGTGTGATATGATTGTGCTTATTTACTTTTACTTGTTCGCTGCCTATCTTTCTTATTAAGTTGTGAATCCTTTTTTGGGATCCTTGTCTTCTTTATCACAAGGAAAAAGGGCTTTGTCTGTTCTGATCACCAGAAATTTTCAGATTTTTCCACCAGATTTGTTCAGAATTCCCAGCACCTAGCTCAGGCTTGGTGCATAGGAAGTCTTCAAAATTATCTGTGAAAAATTTTGTCAGAGAGTTAAACTGAGTTACCTATGACTTAGCAATTTCTCTTCTAGAAATATACCCAAAGAATTGAAAATATATGCCCATATAAAAACATATGCATTAATGTTCATTCACAGCAGCTTTATTCATAATAATCAGGAAGCGAAAACAACCCAAATTAACATCAGCAAATGAATGGATAAACTAAATGTGGCATATCTGCTCAGTGGGTATTATTTTGTCATAAAAAGAAATGGAGTACTGAGAGATGATACAGCATGGATGAACTTTGAAAACATTGTGACAAGCGAAAGAAGCCAGACACAAAAATCACATTTGTGTGCTTTTATTTACAGGAAATGGCCAGAATAGACCAGTATATCAAATAGAAAGTAGATTAGCTGTTGCCTATGGCTGGGGGGAGGGGCTGCTTAATGAGGAGGCGTTTCTTTTGGGAATGATGAAAATGTTCTAAAGTAGACTGTGGTGATAGTTACACAACTCTGTGAATAGCCTAACAACAACACTTGTATACTTTAAATGGGTGAATTGTAGGGTACCTAAATTCTATCTCAATAAGGCCACCAAAGAATCAGGTGGAAAGATTTTGGGTGGAACGAATGCATAAATCTGTCATTTTTGGTCACCTCTTGGCTCTCAGGGAAGACAAACAGGGCAGGGGGCTGGGGATTTAGCTTGGTGGTTAGAGTGCTTGCCTCACAAGCACAAGGCCCTGAGTTCGATCCCCGGCACCAAAAAAATAAAAACAAAAATAAAACGGGGCAGGATGTGTCCCATGAGCCAGATGCTGGGCCTGGAAATGCCCAGCTGCTAGCTGGTGACTCACACAGTCTGTGTGTGTCCCCCTACCTCGGACTCCAGCCTGTGGCCTTTGGAAAGGGTCCTCGAGGGTCAGTCCAAGAGGAGGTCCTGGTGATTCACCCCAGCTCTCCATAGCCGGAGCAAAGCACTCTTCCGGCCAGCTGGGCTGTCACCCCACCCGGGTAATGACCCCGTTAGCCCCTCCAGATGTGTCATCTGCTCATGGGAGTAATTAAAATGAACTTGAGGTTGATGACTTGGACCACACGGCATCACACCAGCCCTGGCCCGGTGCAGACTGGGAGAACTGGTTCTTCCAGGCACAGGCTGGTAGAAAGCACCAGTGCTGACGTCAGGAGGGGCGGGCGGGGACACAGGAGGGCTCTCTGGTCTTCTTCATTCCTCATCCCAGACAATCTCAGCGCAGGTGGGGCCCTGGTGGTCCCAGGCGGGGGCTGAGCATGGCTGGGTAGTTGACCTTGTAGCTGGTCTTGGGGCTTTGAAGTCTTCGGGCCAAGGTCTGTGATGTGGTGCTGAACACGGAGGCCTAAGGTGTGGGCTGAGGCCGGAGTGGAAAGACGAGGTGCGGGAAGCAAGGCCGTGGAAGCCTGGCCTCTCAGAGCACTGCCACAAGGCATCAGAGGGTTGTTCCCAAATCACAAATGTGGGGAAATGACTGGCTATACAGAAAAGAAGACCTCTGGCCTTCCTTCCAGCTCCAACATTTGAACACACCTCACTTCATTCTCACGTGATCCTGTCAGGTGGGTCCTACCTGCCTGGGTAGAGAGGAGGCCACTGAGGTTCAGAAGAGTCAAGTCAATTATCTGCTCCACGTCAGGAATCTTCCATGTGGTGGAGCCTGTATTCAAATCTAGGTCTGCCTGACTCAGTGACCAAGGTCTCAATCAACCACTGCCCAGTCCTTAATTCTGCAATTCTAGAAATCTAGGCTCTTTCTGAAGGACACACATGTGACACAGAACTATCTCAAGAGGGTAGAGCCATGATTCATTCAACTGAGGTGAATTGCAGGAGGACAGCAATTTTTCTTTGTGATGAGGAGATCAGTGGAAGCAATTTAGTCATGAAGCAACTCCTGTTTGGTACATAGTAGAGATTCAACAAAGACTTGTTGACTGACTATCTGGTTGCTTAGATTTGTGTTAGACATTGTGAGGGGATGAAAGAGAATGGTATCAATCAATTAGTGAATATTTGTTGAGTGTGTGTTATGGGAAAAGTATTGGTCAGTGTTGGTTGGCAGACCAGACTGCCTTGGATATTGATTGATTGATTGATTGATTGGTTTCTTTTTTTTTTTTTTTTGAGGTCTTGCTTATGTAGTTCACACAGGCCTTGAACTCACTACATAGCCCAGGTTGGCCTCCAGTTTGCAGTGACCCTTCTGCCTCAGCCTCCTGAGTGCTAGGATTACAGGCATTCCCACAACACCCAACTTTAATTGTTGGATTTTTAAATGCTGGCAACTAATTTGGATAAATGAATGAATGAAATATATCTATTCATCTGGCCTCATAGCAGTGAATTAGTAATGTTTGTTTGAGATTTTCTAAATATGCTGAAAGGCCCAAAACACTAAAGTATTGAAAAATTGTGACCAAGGAAAAAGTTGTCTGACAGCATGCTGTATCATTTTTATTGAACTTTATCTCATTTAATCCTCACAGCCCTAAGGCATAGTTAGTTTTCTCCCTGATTTATAGATGAAGAAATTGAGATTAGGGCAGTAAACTTTTAAGTAATCTAACCAGAATTCCAAGATATGGTGTTTGTGTGTGTGTTGTTTATTTTTTTAACCATAAGATCCCAACCCTTCTGTGTGGGAAAACCAAGGCCAAGAAGGAAAATGACGTGAATCTCTACATCTTTGAAAGCTGAGCTAAATTCTGACATATCCAAGAGGGAGCATCGCAGAACCCAAGAGCGTCGAGTGAAGACAAGTTGTGGGATGATCTATTTGCCTGGAGATTTAAACTTACAGTAATACTGTCCCAAGTTCTCCAAGTGCTTCAGAGTCCCCAAGAGCCACCTCACAGCATCCATCCAGTGTGTGATTTCTAAGGGGGAGACAGAGCAGACCTGCCTTTGCCAGTTCACCCTCAAGGGTGACTGGCCAGGGCTGGACTGAGGTTGTGAAGCACCATCATTGTGAAATGCCATAGGTTGGAAACAAAGACAGGTTCAAGGGAAGTTTTACTCTTCACAAAGTTTATATCAATAATAGTTATTGATTACCTGACATGGTACCTAGACAATTTAGTGACTGATCGAGACCCTGTTTCAAAAAATAAAATAAAGGGATGAGTATTGTTGGAATGTACCACTGTACTGTCTGGCACGCGAGGTGTGCAGCCTGGTAGGCACTTCAGTGGCAGCCAGGCCCAGCCAAGCCAAGCCTGAGACTACTTGGAATAGTTGTCTGGCCACTCTGGGCATTAGAATGCTATCCGCCCTGTCTTGGAGGGTTATCCTAAGGGCCAGATGAGATAAGGAAGAGAAAGTGCCTTGCAAATGTGATATTCCTGAGTCTTACAATCCTGCTGAAGATGTCCCTAAATGGCCCTCAGTTTCTCTGGTGGAGATAATCTCTTTGCCCCGTTTGCTTGTGGGCCTGACTCAGCATATACAAACTTCTCTACCCAGCCAGGTCAATGGATGCTGATTACACAGGCTCCTCCAGGGAATCAGAGCAGGAATGTAAACACCTGGGTGAAGAAATAACCTCAGAGTTCATTCAACTTCTCTATGTGTGCAGTAAATTACCATATTCCTTTAAGCTAATTTTGTTCTAAAAGGAGATGTCTTTGGGAAGTAGAAAAAGCAGAAAGGATCATGCTTTCTTTCCAAATTCTGAATAGCCTATAAGAGAAGTGGAATAATGTAGCTGCATGCAAATAGCTGAGTTTCTGGTGTTAACCAGGTTTAAAGTCTGGCCACCTTTATAATTTTTTTTTTAATGATTCACATCCAGAAGGCAAGCAATTCAAAATGTGTAGCATTTTCCTTTCCCTGAACAAACAATATAAATGTCCGTCTTTAGGTGACAGCTGGCAAAACACAGCATGATTAATCTGGGGACTGGCAGGAATTCACCTTCAGTGACTTCACACTTAGCACCTGTGTGATAAAAACACACCTGAAGCAGGTGAGAAATAAACCTAGGAAAAGAACTGAATCAAAATAAAATATTCCTTTTTAAGTACTTTGAGTTGCAGAGAACTTAAATGTACTAACAAGAAGGTATAAATTCAACATTTTAAAATTTATTGTCAAAGCAGTAGATAGATATTAAAGAAAAGTTTAAAATATCCAACAGATATTGCCCTGGTAAGAAATGGGCAAAGAGGCAGAAAACATGAATTTGAGATTTAGCTCAATAAGCTGTTGACATTGAAAAGTGTAGTACTTCTTTGAGTCTTTGCTTCCTTGTTACAAAATGAGTTCTGAAAATACATATACTGCATGTGCCAGTGCTTCGTGAAGGTGAGTTTTTATTTCCTAGTACTCTCTTTACTTTTATCCATGGGAAAAATACACACATATGTACATACATACATAGTTTCTCCTCCTAGTTTTTATTTATTGTACATGTCACTTGTTTTGCTTTTTCTCTGGTTTCCAATTTTTCTGTTTTTGTCTCTCTGGGAAGCCCTCAGGGGCATCTGCTTCTTTCTCAAACCATGATTCTGTTTCCCTCTCTCAGATTCTCTGCTTCACAGCTTGTTGGCAAGGAACTCCAGACTACCTGATTACCTTTGTCAGCCTCTTTGAACTCCTTCCCAAAGGTGAAAGGTGCCCTGCCTTTTAGGCTGGGAAAGTGGATGTTCAGGGGCCACCTTGGAAGAAGTCACACTGCTCAGATGTAACTGAGCCACAAATAAAGCCCAGTCCAGCGTTTACCCTGGGGCTTTCTCTGCCAAAGCTCCCACCAAGAACTCTTCTCTTCGCTTGAGCTTTAGATTCAAAGCACACAACTTAGTACTCTCCTCTCCTGCTCAAAATACTCATTTTTGTGCAGACCATAACTTTATGTATCTATCTACCTAATATCATCATGACTGCTATTTATTAGTGGGTACTAGGTGCCAGGTCCTGTGCCAAATGTGTCATACAAATAATTTCAGTGAATGGACAAAATACTGTATTTAAAAGGAATTTTATGGATGAGGAGACTGAGATGCTGAGAGGGTAAGTGGCTTGCCAAAGGATGCAGAGGTACAGTTAAGTACCCCTAATCGAAACAACCAAAATCCAAAATGCTCTGTAATCTGAAACTTTTTGAGCACAGACATAATACCATAAGTGGAAAATTCCACCCTGACCTTATGTGATGAATCAAAATACGTACAGCCTTTCTTTTTAAGGCTATTCTTGGTGACCCTCTGAGTGGGTCGCTCTTCACAACTGAGCACATCCACTTCCTCTACTTGCTCCCAAGGTGAAGTTGCTCCAGGTCCTGGAGAAATCCATGGATGTGAGGAAAGGCTGTCATGGGAAAGTGGGATTTGTCTTTTGTCACATGTCCTCATAAAGGGGAGCCTGGGACCATGGACAAATGGGTGAATCATAAGGAAGGGCAGCTATGTCAAATCCTTCTTTGGAAAGAGGTGGCACCCACACAGTCAAACTCTGCCCTGTGGGGCAATGGCATTTTCCACTTCCTGGAGGCATTCAGGTAGTTAGCAGGCAGGGCTGTCACAGAGCGCCCACTCCAGGGGCTCAGCTGCTCTGGCCTAGGAGGACCTGGAGGGCAGGGACTATGGTGGTGGCCTTAGAGGGGGAGAGGCACTTCATTCGAGGGAGCCAAGGGCACAAGGCTGGCCTGTGCTTAGGACTAGATGACCAGTGGGAGGAGGTCCCTCTGCCATGGCATGGGGGGCAGATGGAGGGCAGGAAGGGGACATAGCCATGGCTGAGCTCTCCTTTTTTGGAGAACCAGGGAACAGTACCCTGAAATTAGAGCCCCCATGGTACTTGTGTAGGGTCTCCAGAGTTCTCTTCTCCAGCCTCTGCCTCTGGAGTAGATGTCCTTCAAAGACCTAAAGCCAGAGTGAAGTGTTTCCATTCTGACCTAGAAATTCTGTTTTCTTAAATGGAAATAGGAATGTAATAGTCTCTTCCTTTAACTCTTTCCTCACATCTCACCTGAGAGGCCATCCCAGCTCTGCTTTTCCAATTATGATTCTACTTCCTCAGCCTTCCTATTCCCTTCCAGCCTTATTTTTCTCTATTGCATGTCTCACCTTCTAATGTACTGCTTAATTGACTTACTGATTTTTGTCTGTCCCCCCAACCTCCAACACCAGTGCTATAGGGCAGGGGTCTTGGCCTATTGTGTCCCCAGACCCCAGTGTAAACCAAGAACTCATAATCAAGGCACACCAGAGAAGCCAAGGCAGTTTTATTTGGGTGTAGAATAGATTTGCGAATTGGCGACACTGGCTCAGTGTCCTCCGAAGTCCGGCAGGACCAAGACTCTTAAGAGGAGTATGCTTAGGGAAAGATAAGCAAAACTGAAGTAGGTTCAGCTGTTGGAAAGTGGTGCCAAACAGGATGGATATAAAATTTTTAAATCCTTTGGAACGTTGAGGTCAAGAGGCAAACGGGCTAATCTCATGTTTGTCAACCCTTGCAACATATTATTAGATTTTGGAAAATTGTTATTTCTGTCAGATTCCGTTCTGATATGATGCCTGTATAGCAATTTACCCCTATCAGAAAAATCTTCAAGGCTTGGAAAAGGATGTTTGCTTTCTTTTTGGCCATTCTGCAGCCATGTTGATTTTTTTATGTCATTACTAGACCAGGCATGTAAGAGGCACTCAATAAATATTTGTTGAATGAATGCATGAAAGATATATGTAAAGCATTTCACAGGATATCCAGCACCTTATCATTACCGCTGCTGCTGCTGTTTGTTATGTGTGACTGGTGCAGATTCCTCAGTCTCTCTGGCCCTTGTCTCTCCACCTGTAAAATGAGATGAATCTGTGCACTTCCTTTGTACTCTAAAAATCTTAGCGCTCCCAAGAGCTGAGAATGTGCACTGCTCGTGCTCTACCAAGTATAGAGACGCATAGCTCTTCCTCTACTTATTTTGACTCTTAAAATCAGAATGAGATACAGATGTGGGATCATGAGTTAGCCCAGTATTTCTTGGACCGGTTTCCATTCAGATATTTATGTGTTTTATGGTAATTAACTTTGAGGTGTCCTTTCATAACATTTTATTGTTTTCAAGAGAGGCAATTTATTACCATACGTGCATAATTAAAGGCCATTTAATTTTAATTTCTCCCAGTGGCCTCTGTGGGAGCAGTTTCAGGAGCAAAGGCAGCTAGCTTCACACTGCCGGTATTCGCTGAGTAACTGGGATGGCCTGGGAGGGGGCGGCCGGACAGGTCGGGCAAGTTCTGTGTTGTTTATGCTCAGGATTGCCTCACGCATCCCAGCCTGGTTTCCCCGCCCCGTTTGGTAGGGGCCAGCCCTCAGCCTCCTTTTCCCCACATGCCCGGTTAGCCGCCGGCCAACATGGCTCTTCCCCTCGATATTAGCTGAGACCGGAAGATTGGTCCCTCTGAGGCCATGGAGAGGGGCAGCTGCCGGGTAAGAGCGTCTGCGGGGCTTGGGGATCCGCCCAGCTCTGGGGAGCAGGGACTGGCTGGGAGGCAGGTAGGGCGCTCCACCTTCGCGACTGGAGTTTTGTGGGAAATTGAATACGACTTTTCTGGTTGGAAGCTGCTTGGGATTGAGAACTCTTGGCCTTCTTTTTGTCAGGGCCCCAGAAGGAACCCCTGGGGGAGAAGCCGATGGGGTAGAGCTGCAGGGCTGGGTGGCTGAATCCTGAATCCTGCCGTGTGGCTTCAGAGCACTCTGCCCAGACATCTATGCTGTTAGGTGGATGACTGCGGTGAGCTTGTTGAGAATCTAATCAAACCTAATTTGGGCTGGTTTGAGAATCAAGAGCATTTTTAACTCATCTTCGAGATCACCTTGTGTAACCCATCAGCTAGATTCCTAAACCTTCCTAGGAAGATGTGACTTTCTATGTGCAGTTGAGATTTTCATGGGGATTTTTTCAACCACTCTTGATCACTTATTTTTTGACTTGTTACCTCACGCTTGGGCGGTGCATCCTTATGTCTAACCACACTTCCTTCTGCTACAGCCAAGATTTTTCTGCTCTTGCGGTGGTGGGGGGTGCAGAGAGCAGCTAGAGAGTAGCTCTGTGGACAAGCCAGTAATACCCACGCGAAGGCTTCTCAAAGCTTTGTTCAACTGTGCCTCTGCTTTCTTTTCTTGAGAAAATTCCCTGGTTCTCTAACTTTTCCTTTGGTCTTGTTTCCTACTCCTGTCCACATCGTTTCTATTTACTGATGTGTTAAAAAATGGAACTCTGGGAAGAATGGGCCCAACATGGGTTTGAGAAAGATCAACTTATCCCGTGTCCTAGCCAGTAGTTGGCTCATGGTCCATTCTGAACCCCAAATGTGTTTCTGCAATCTTCACCATTGTTTTTTCCACTATTCTTTGAGCCCACCCTTGATTTTCTCCCCCTACATGCCGGCTGTCTCACTTGCCTTTTTCTCTGGTCTTCTTGACTCATATCTCCACTTCACCAAGGTCATTGGGCCTTAGGCCTCAGGAGCTCAATGGAGTCTCCAGTGAGCAGAAACAGTGGTACATGGGCTGAATGGAGTTTTGTCCAGAGCTTGGGGAAGATGAATCCACAGTCACAGCCATGATGTGTCCTGGTTGGTATCTTGCTCAGAGCCTAAACTTGATGGTTCCTAAATGAAAACAAGTAGCCATGTGCATGTTGGAGGTGAAGGTAGGGGCAGAGGCAGGATGATAGGGGTGCCATCTGCCAGGCAGCTCATCTCTCCAGAGTAAGGGACTAACAATCAGGGAAGGTTGCTGGAGGGGCAGAAGAATGGAGAACAGGCCTTTCACTTTTGATGGAAAAATGAGGACTCTCGAACTAAGTGTCAAAGGTATGGTAGATCCCAGGATCATTCTGGAAGAGAAATTTTCTGAATTTATCTTGGAGAGAAAGAAACAAGTCATTCCATTCCTTTAAGGTTTTTAAATCTGCCTCCTTATTTAAGGTGAAATGAACCCAGAGTAGAGGCAGGAAGAGCTATGCTTGGGCCTCCTAATCTTGTCTGCAGATGTCTTAAAATAAATCAAATAGGAGTGGATTGGGAAAATCTGGTCATGTGAGGCTGGGCCTTCTCCCTGAGGGCTTATCGCGGAGAGGTGCATTGCACTCTTTGTCTTTCAGCTGCAAAAATAGCAAGGAGGACTGGTCCATAGGCTTAGGCCTGATCATGCTCTGATGGGAGCCTGTTGGGTCTTCAGAAGGATCTTGCCAGGGGCATGCCAGCTACACAGGAGGCGAATGCATGAGTTAGAGGCCGACTCAGGCAGTGTAGCAAGACTCTGTCTCAAAAAGAAACAAATAGAAAAGTGATGTACTGTGATGGACAGAGAGCTGATCAAGTTTTGGGCCATCAGCTAAGCTCCTTGTATCCAGTTTCTTCATCTGTCACTGGAGTAATAACAGCTCTTACCTCAAGGAGTCTCAGAATAGTCTTTCCACATGGTAAAGCGCTTTCAGAATAGCATCCAGCTTAGACAGAGATGCAGATATAGCCACAGTGTTAAGATTCACCATCGTCATCCTCACTACCAGCATTATCACCATGTAGCAATTAGTCCTGGCTCCTAAATTTGGACAAATATCTTCTCTCCATACCACAGTTTCCCCACCTACCAAAGAAGCAGATTAGACAAATTGCCCTCTGAGATCCTTTGCTGATTCCGTGACAGTCACTAGAGTTAGATGGAATGCGATTGCAGGTATGCATTTGGTCTTGCCAATAGTGCATATTTTGTGCTTTTTCAAAATGAGTCATATTTGTGTACACTTTGAGAAGTGCAATACGTATTAAAGACATACTGAATAGGCCCACTGATAAAGTCACAGTCCTTTCTAGAACAGATTTTTCTGTGCTGGGAATTCCTAAAATGTAGCTGATTCTGAACCAGCCCGGGAATGACAGATGTTCCATATTAGCAAGACCCAGGACTCTCCAGCAGGAGGCACCTTCCCCAGATTGGGATGAGCAGGTTTCCACTATGGCAGATCAGTAGACTCCGATCTCACTTCTGTCCTCCAGCTCCAAACTGCAGCCCCCACAAGCCCCTGCCCTTTGCCCTTGGTAGCATTCAGTCCTCACCTGAGACTTCTGCTTCTCGTTGTCGTTGGTGCTGAGCGGCCTTCCACCTGGCACTTCCTGCCACGCTTTCCTCTGCATTGTCCTCTGTGACTTGACAAAGCAAGCACAAATGTGTGGGAGTGTGTGTATGGGGCTCCAGGCTGGGTGCTGGGAAGGTTGACTGATGTAACAATGGCCACTTAGTTTAAGTGTCTTGTTTTGCCAAAACAGCTTCCTCTTGGTATAGCAACAATGGGCAGGAGAGTAAGGCAGTGGTGGAGGTGGCACAAGGGAAGACTCCACAAGGAACCTGGCTTGTCAGTTGAGCAGGAGGCCTGAGCAGCAGCAGGTGGAGGCTGGTTCTTCTTCAAGGGAAGCAACACCCAAGACAACTCAGGGAGCCCCTGCCGTGCGCCAGCCCCGGGCTGTGTCACCACCCCAGTATGGCAGGGAGGGAAAGCACAATAAACATAGTGAAAGACAGATGCAGGAAGTATCATTTGCTTGGCAGTAGTGGGCACTCAAGAAATGAATGTAGCAATAAATGAACAGGAGGTGTTTGGATGCCGATCTAGCAGGGCCCTCCCAGGCTGATTCGTATGTACAGAAGGCATCCTAAACCAGAAGGAATGTTCCTGCTCACCCAAGTGGGTCACTGTGCAAAACTAAAAAGCATATCTTGCCTCTCTGAGGTGGTGGGAGGGATCGGAGCTCCGCCACAGCCCATGCTGCTGATCTCCATGGCACCGGAGTTCTGTGCAGCCCTGATGGAAAATGGCTGACTGTTCAACCCCTTCATTTATACATGAAGGAGCTGAGACCCAGAGCGGGATGTGACTGTCCCCAAATCACTCAGCTGGCCAGCAGAAGAGGCAAGATCCCTGTGCCTACAATGCCTGGGGCACTGCAGCCCACACAGCTGCGCTCCTTAGTCTGACTCACAGGCCAATGGGGTCCCGTGGTGGACATGGGGAGCTGCTGCTGGGTGCAGGGAGGTGGTGGCTGTGATTTTGGCTGCTCTTAGAGCCCGTGCTTGTAGGGTTTCTCCAGGTCCAAGAAGGAAAGTAGAAGAGAGCCTCCTGTCCCCAGAGGCACAGTGAGGACTGGGTCAGGCTGTGAAGAGGGGGAAAGAAGCCATCTTGTACTCCAACCCCAGCCAGCATGGCCCATACGGGGATGAGCCCAGCTCAGGAAGTGTTTTAGGGCCTGAGCTCCGATCTTTCTTGCTAGCACTAGTGTCCCTGCTGGGGGCTGGGAGCACCATTTCCTGCCTGGTCCTGAATGCTGGGGTTCCAGCCCTGGTCCTGCCTGTGCCCACCTATTTGAAAGCCCTTGATACTCCAGGTGACTGGGAAAGAGGGCGGTCTCAGAGTCTCAGTCTGAATAAGGGTCTTTCCTCACTGGACGATGGGAATGGCAGGCACCAGGAGAGCACGGATTGGTGCCAGCAGCTCAGGCTTCTTGTCCTGCCTCTGCCCCCTACTGGCCTTTGTGACCTTGGGCCTGTCACGGGGCCTCTCTGAGACTCATTGCCTTATTGCTAGGATAAAAGGCTTGAATTGGACGGATTTCTAAGTCCTTCCGGCTCTGTCACCTCAGCCTGCCGGGGTGGTGGTTTTATGAAGGGGCGGCCCGAGGAGGAGCTTGGCTGGGACCTGAATTGCCCCGTGGGCTGTGAAACTGTGTGCTGGCCACCATGCACATTCTTCGGGTAGGGTCCCTCTTGCTGTCTTTCTGGGATTCCAAGCAGCAACGATGCACCTGTCCCAGAGTCCAGGCTGCAGCCACTCGTGTTCTGGCTGTGACATCACTCAGCACAGACAGGGGCTCCTCTTCTCCAGGACATTATTGGCTGGGCCGGCAGGAGAAGCTGGGGAGACCAAAGGCAGGACACCCACAGGGCTCCTTAACTAACTCCCAGCCTCCATCAGGTGAGGGCCCAAGGGGCCAAGTCCTGTGGGAAACCATGAAAATGTCTCACTCACCTGGGGCCACAGAATCCACCCACGTGACCCGAGGTTTCGAGCGCACTGCACTGGGAACAAGGGGCCTTGGCATGATTTAGTCCCTGCTCTGCTGGGAGAGTGACCTGAGCGACTTTGGGCAAAGCATATAAATGTTTCAGGCTGTTACCTCCTAGTGTCCAGAAAATGCTTGGAATGAGCCTGGGAGCCAGGGGCAGCTCTTCTCAGCTCTCTTCCTGGTGGGCACCTCACTGCCTCTCTGGGGATCCCCGCCCAGCAGCTCCCAGAGTTTCTGAAGGGTCCAGGCACTCTTTTACTAGAATCCCCCAGGAGCTGCCAAGGCACAGACAGGTGGCAGCAATGCCAGCCTGCGGCAAGGGCCCATTTCATGGCATGGAAAGGGCATGGGGAGCCCACCCAGAGGCCACCTCGGAGTAGGTGAGGAGGAGGAGGGCCAGGAAGGACTGACTGCCGAGGGAGCGGCCCAGAGCCGGCCCAATGCCTCTGCACTGCCCTGCCCACCCAGCCCTGCCTGTGCTGAGGAGCCTCTGGTCTGCGGGAAGGCTGCAGAGAGGTCAGTGTGCAGGAGGGTTTGATCATCCAAGTCCTGTTCCTGGGTCTTGTGCTACTGGCAAAGGCCAGGATTCGGGAGGCCTTAGTTCCGGTCCTAGCTCCGACCCTCATACCTGGGGGCCTAAAACAAAAAGTCTTCTCCCTTCCTTGTTGCCAAAATGTCTGCTCTCAGGGTGAGAGAAGCCTCTGAGTGGGAGGATGGAATCTCAGCAGATGCTCTCCAAGAGTCAGAAGGAAATGAGTTAGTGCTGTAGCAGGTTAGCCATCAGGAAGGACGTACGGAAGGGTGGGGTGGCAGGCCATGGAATGCCTTAAGCGGGGTGGCTATAGAATGTCCCATTCTGATGGCCCTTGAAGCTGAGGATGCTTCTCAACTCCTGCCATGTTCAGGTTGAGGTTCAGAGTCAAGGGGTGGGACAGATGGCCTCACTGTGGCCGATGCGCCCCTCTGGTCTTGGGGCTGCCCTTCCAGCTGACATCCCCACAGTTTGTACTTGGATCTTGAGGTCCTGGGACTCCCCTGTTGTCCTGGTCTTAGAGGCCCACCATTGTCCTCTTGCCTCCCCCAGCCCTGACAGCAGAGTGTGCCCCTTCCGAAGTCCAGGGAGGAAAGCTCCTCCAACGCAGAGCTGCCGGGCCCTTCTGGGACATGGCCCATTCTGGCCCCTCCTGGCTTCCCACCATACCAGCCCATTACCAGCTTCATCCTGGTTTAACTCCCTCCTCTGCTCCAGCTTCACAATGATGCATCCCTATTTTCCCTCTGACCTCACGACCCTCTCAGCCCTCTCTCCTCCAGCCCTGGCTCCTTGGCTCCTGCCCATCACAATGAAGTGACAGGGACAGGGTCACAGGGTCATGCCAAGATGGAGATAGCTTGAGCGCTTGCCTGGGAGTTAGAAGACTGTTGGAGTTCCTTAGTCTGGGGTGAGAGTGTGGCATAGGCCAGCTGATTAGTCCCGCTGAGCCCCAGCTCCTGTTCCTGCCCAGCTTGCTCACTAGGTGCTTGTGGCAGTCAGATGAAATAATGGATGTGAAGCTTTGCAAATGGTAGCTCTGAAGAAAGGAAGAACATTCCTCTGGGGGCTTATGATAGTGTTGGTTGAGACTCCACTTGTTCCTAGCAGGCTCAGATAGCTCCACGCCCTGTCACTTCCCTGGTACCTTCTGAACCTCCCTGTACCTCCTGAACTTCCCTGTACCTCAGGTTCAGTGTCTGTAAAGTGGGGCTAACAACAGCAACTGCAAAGAGCTGTTATGAGGTTGAAACGGAATCAAATAAAGTAGCAGAGGGCTGTTATCCTTGTTAGAGTTTGACATGCATTTATAGCCATGCTTTCATGGAGAGTTCCTGTTTACCTGGGGGAAGGAGGTAAGATTTGTCCCATTTTACAGGCGTGGAAACAAGATCCACGTTAGAAATGGATGCAGTTATATTTACATAGATCTTTGCATTTCAAGCCTGATATTAAACAAACAAAAGCCACCATCCCAGTCAATGTCCCTCCAGCCCTTACCAGGTGACTGGTACTTTGCACGTATCGCTCATAACTACAATGCTATGAAGCAGGGTGATCAGCTGAACCTTACAGATAAGGAAGCTGAGATGTAATGAGGTGGAGGTTACATCACTTGCCCGGTGTCACACAGTTGGATTCCAGCAGCGTCCCTCTAACCCTGACTGCTGGAGCTGTAAGTCACTAGGCCCATCCAGTCCTAGCAGGCTACTGGGACCCGACCACAGTGCACATCAGAAAGAACCCATAAGACTAAGATCCGTGGGGGAACCCCCAGGCTCTCAGTGCTGCCCCCACCTCTGCAAGGCCTCAGGTCCCAGTTCTCTGACCAGCACCTGAGTGCAAGATGAGCACCTTGGGCACATGTTTTAGGGAGCAGTCACCAGGGGCTCTCCTGGCACAACAGGGTAGAGAACTCAGATGGAATCCTGACTGTGTGGTTCTAGCGATCCAGCTTTGAGCCTTGGCTTCCCTATTTGTAAAATGGATTTCTAGAATTAACTACCTCTCAGAATGAGGGGAGGACTTCAGGAGGCCACAGACATTAATGTTTACTGCAAACTCCGAAGTGCCACATACAAGTGAGAGATACATGTTTTATTCAATGGAATGATGGGGATTCCCTCTGAGGTTGGTTGGGGAAGAAGTATAGTGTGAATTTACAAAGACAGACATGTAGGTCAGTGGAGGTACCCTGGCAGGTGCCAACCCTTGAGCTACTACTGCTAGGAAGCTCAGGGCCTTGCATGTTAGGGCTTGTCCCTCTAACTAAAGGACCGTACCCTAGCTTTTGTGCAGCTCCCTCTTCTCTCCCCAAGATGAGCTCACTCCATGGTTGCCACTGTGTGTGCCAAGGCAAGGAAGAAAGAAGCAGCTATTTCCCGGGTAACTTCTATGTGTCAGGCACTGAAGGGCTCTCCTAATAAGGAATCTTATTTTATGGATGAAGAAACAGGCTTAGGAAGTTGACCAGCTCAAGGTTGCACTGCTCTACGTGATAAGACCCAAGATTGGGGTCCAGGTCTTCCTGAGTCCAAAGTCAGCTCTGTCATCAGAGGGGTTGTCTCCTTCCACCTCAGCCCTGTTCCACTCACAGCTGCCTGAAGACCACGGGTCTTAATTTTATAGAAATCTGGTCTCCAGATAATGGCCATGAGGGGGTGACCCGAATTCCGGGTCACTCATGTCAGTGGTAGAAACAGTTGCCTTCGGGGGCCGAAACACACTCTAGGGTCTCCCTGCTGAGTTGCCCAGAGCATCAGCACTCCTGAGCATTGACCCACATCCACTAGGAGGAAATTCTCTTAGAGAGCCACTCCTGTCTCCTTTGGCAAGCTGAGTGTGGTCGGGAGCGCAGGATTTCTCCTTGGATTCATCACTCACCCCCCAGAAAAGTAGGATGCGTTCCAACCATTTACCCCTGACTCCCAGAAGAGAAGCTTCAAAAAGCAAAGCCAGTTCTGCTTGGTAGGGATGCTGGTGCTGACTTGGGCCAGATGTTCTAATGAGGATCAGGTCAGTTCCTGCTCTGGGGTCTCAGGAGGTGGCCGAAGAGGTAGACAGGGTCAGAGGAGGGGTCAGAGAGACCTCTATAAGGGGGAAGAGGGAGGCCTTAGTCTGATGGCAGCAAGCTGAGGATGCTCAGGCATTTCCCACGACCCTGGCTGCCCACCAGCTCCCTCTCCCAGATCTAGAGCACCCCCAGGCCCAAGCGCTCCAGAAAGAGGCGGCACTGGCTTTCCCTGGCTGCCTTCTCTATGCGGCCCTCCTTTGGGTGTCCTAGAGCCCCACTCTCTGGGTTCAAATCCTGATTCTGTTACTTTCTACCTCTGAAAAGTTGATCAGATTGTTTCATCTCTATGCCTCTTGTGCAAAATGGGGACAATAACGATTCCTACCTCATAGGCTGTTAAACAGAAGAAATGAGTAAATGTAGACAAAGCACTTGGACATTATGCTGTTTTTGCATAGTAAGTGTGCATTAATAAATAACATAGTAAATGCTCACCTAAGCTGAGCAAGGTTAAGGATCGTGTCCGTGTGTAGTAGAGTCACATTCAAGTCCACACACCTTCTTCTTTTCCTGCAACTTTTCTTTCCAGGTGCCCCAACAGACTGGGGGTGAGTGTGTGTGTGTGTGTGTGTGTGTGTGTGTGTGTCTGTGTCTGTGTGTGTGTGTCTGTGTGTGTGTGTCTGTGTCTGTGTGCGCATGTTGGCGGGGATTCTATGTTACTGAGAAAGGAGAATACCAGGCAGCCCAGGACTCTTCTTAAGCAGTATTTTTCACACTTGAGAAAGCTCAGGGTAAGAACAATATTTTATAATCTAATGAACATCCATGAAGGAGAAGGGTGGTGGAATGGAAGAGGGCAGAGGGCCGGTTCCTTTCTTCCCCACAAGGGATCCCATTTCCTGGATATGAGTTGTCAGAGTGGGTGTGCAGACCAGAACTCCTTTTCACTCTTCCCCTGAGCTGCTTCTCCCAAGGTCTGGGCAGGTGACTGCTGCTCTCTGCCCTCCTCCGCAGGTCCTGTGAGAGGGACTCTGTAAGGGAGCACGGAGCAAGTAGGCTCTTTGAGCTTTCATTCTATCCTTGGTTATGCTCTTTTTCTCACATACTTCCTTGTCCATCCACAGTCACCTGCCCTAGAGCATTTATTCTCAAGCTTAGCAGGGCTGGCAGCCAAGTGGCCTGGAAGGGAGAGCCTGAGGGAATGCTTTTCATTCTGTTTGTAGAATGCCTCACCTGCACGGACACCTCCAGCCCAGGCCTCACCAGCAAGGACACCTCCAGCCCGGACTTCACCAGCAAGGACACCTCCAGCCCAGGCCTCACC
>PVJO010009939.1:0-66715 GCA_004026905.1 Hystrix cristata
GAGGGGAGGGGAGGGGGGAGGGGCGCCTCTCTTCCCAGTCAGCCTGGCCCGCCCCTGGGCTGCAAGGCTGGGGCACCTAACGTGGGCCATCTGCACGTGTTCTCTCACTCATCTTGGTTTCGGGGCTCCACCCAGGAGAGGGCTGCTGTGTGGCTGTCCTGGCGGCCGCAGATGTTTCCTCCTCCGGGCTGCGTGCCAGGCGCCGGGGCCCCGGATCCGTACTGCGGAGGGCGGACCTGGCCGGGGCCCTCTGCGGCCAGCTCCCCGGCCGGCTCAGGGGTCTCTGCTGCCTTCCCCCGGTAGGGCAGAGACTCCAGGTTCTTCTCTGCACCTCAGGCCGCCCGGCTGCTTGTGGAGTCTGAAGGGAAGCAGCGGCTGAAGTCTGGGGCTGGGGAAAGCGCTGACTTCGGTGGCCAGCTGAAGATTCAGACCGCGGCTCTTCTCCACCGGCCCCCAAGGCGGGAGCGCTGCGTCCGCCACAGCCCCGTCTCTCCTCTCCGCAGTACACGAGACTATTTAGCAGGAAGATGTTTTAAGTACTATCCCATTGATGGGACAAAATTCCTGACTCAGGGTTGGGTTAGGTTCCCACCATCCAAGCACTTTCCAAAAGCCTCGCCTCTGACACCTGAGATTTCCAGGCTTCACTTCAGATCCAAACCATAACAGACAAAGCATGAGTTCTTTTCTTTCTCCTTTTTTTTTGTTTTTCTTCTTTTTTTCCTTTGGACTTTTTGAGTTTTTTCTTTTTGGGGGTGGTGCTGGGGATGGAACTCAGGGCCTTGCACTTGCTAGGCAAGCGTTCTACCACGGAGCTCATTCCCAACCTCTTTTTGTTTTTTTGAGACAGGGTCTCGCTATGTAGTTCAGGCTGGCCTTGAGCTCACCATGTAACCCAGGCTGGCCTCGAACTCTCAGCCATCCTCCTGCCTCAGCCTTCTGAGTGCTGGGCTAACAGGTGTCCACCACCATGCCCTGTTTACGGGCTCTTTCCTAGCACAGCGTGCTTGGTATCGCACAGGCACAGTCGGGACGTGAACCCCGATGGTCTGACTTCAGAGCCTGCATTCTTTGCACATCAGCTATGATGCGTCTACTGTAACTAAGCAGGGAACTCCAGGGTCACACTTGCAACAGGGAGTACTGGGTCTTGTTTCCCTGTTAGTGTGGCTGTTTGGGCATCGCAGTACTTTTGCTGTAGGAGACACGCATGCACTCTCAGGTCCTACCTGGAGTCCTGGCTGCTTGCACCCCCAGGCCTGTTTCCAGCCGGCCAGGACTGGGAGGACCTGGGAGCTTCCCTGTCACTCCGAGGTACCAGGCCAGCCCCTGTCCGACAGCAGGGCTCCTCTCTCTCCTCCCTCTCACCGGAAGTGTCAGTAGCCTGACCTGGGTGCCTCCCTTCAGCGCTGGGAGACACGCCCGGATTGTGAGGCGGAGCCCGGCGCATCCAGGTGGCAGAGTGCCGTCAAACCTGTCTGTCTCCCAGCGTGCCAGCCATTGCCTCCCCTTGCCCTCCTGCAGGGAGACTGGGGTGCTGCGTTCACTTGGCTTCCCTGGGCTCCTTGTCCTTAGAGGCTCACCTTGGGGTTCCCTAGGGAAGAAGACAGGTTCCCCAGGGAAAGAACAGAACCGCCAGCCAGCAGGTACCCTGCACACAGATCTTCCCTGGAGCCCGAAACCCCGCCAGCGCTGCTTCCCGGCTGCAGGCAGAAACCTGGCCTCTGTCCCCTTTCCTGGGTCCACAGAGACCACCCAAGGGAAAGCTGGAGTTTTTATTACCCGTGACGAGGCTCGGATGAGTTGTCCACTCCTTGGAGGAAGGGTTGAATCTGCCCAGTTTGGTTAGCCGAAGTCAGTGATACATAAGTAGTTTTTATTTTCTCCCTCCTCCGTCTGTTCCTCCCCTCCCCCCTTCTTCTTTTTGGTGGCGCTGGGGATGGAACCCAGGGCCTTGTGCATGCTAGGTAAGTACTCCACTACATTCTCAGCCTGGGGTTACTTTTTGTGTGTGTGTATGTGCTACTGGGGATTGAACCCAAGGCCTAGGTACTGAGCTACACCTTCAGGCCCTTTTTTATTTTTTATTTTGCAGTAAGATCTTGCTAAATTGCCTGGGCTGGGCTCAAACATATGATTCTCCTGCCTCAGCCTCCCACAGTGCTGGAATTACAGGCATGTGCCACCATGTCTGGCCCTGGTTTACTCCTCAAATACACAAGAGAAGAGGGCAAACTGAACACTCTGCTCCTTAGAAGTGGCATCTGCAGGCGAGGGATGCAGGTTAGAAACAAACCCACCCCACCCACAGCCTGCGCTCCTTCTTCACAGCGCCACCCTGAGTGCTGGGCATGTTCCCTGGTGCAGAGAAGGGGACAGTGTGTCCCCAGGAGCAGGCTCAGGACCGTCTGGGCAGGCAGCTCTGGGAGTGTTGTCTGGAAGTGGGGCAGAGCCCCCAGCGATCAGGGGTGAATTAGTTTGACCCTGTGGAAGGGGGAAAGCAGGGGACTGGGTACATCCTCTGAGGTGTTCAGGTCACACAGACCCGGATGGATTGGATTTGAAGCACAGCCGCCCAAATGGTGCCTTGGTCGGACAAGCAGGAGCCCAGGGTCCAAGTTCGTAAGGACCAGTAGACAATGAAGTCCAGGGATGTGACAAACGAGGTAACAGGCACAGTGATGGGTGACCACTGTGACAACTTCTGCTCCTGTCTATCTGGAAAATGTTTTTCTTTTCTCACTTTGTTCTTTTCATGACCCACTTAGATAGGATGGAGGCCAAGGGGCACCTGCAGACAGATGCTTGCTACGTGTCTCAACTCATAGGCTCATTTCTAGTCTAAGTAAGCTTGTTTTTGTCTCGCAGGTTGGCTTTAGTTTGATGCGGGGTAGTCTGAGCCCCAGTCATTTTTTGATATAAAATCTCCTGGACAAAGAGTCCGCTTGACAACCCACTTTTCGAGTCCCCTCCTGACTATTGGGAGGTATTTCTCTCTTCTTAATAAACACTCATCCTGTCTGCTTCCCTCGTCCTGGAATCATTCTTTGACTTTGTGAGACAGGGCCTAGATGATGCCTTTATGCTGGGACTGGCCTGGTGTCACGCAGGGGAGGCTATGAAGAACACAGTGGCCTCGGTGACTCTGTGGCTTCACACTCAACCTGTCTCTGGTCAGGAGAGACCTCAGCTCCTGTCTCACCACCCCAGATACCCAGATGACAAGTTCATGGTGCAGAGTGCCACTGGACACTGCGTCACCCGTGGGGTTGCCCTACAGGGGCACTGAGCTGTCTCTTGCTGTTCAATCCTGTGCGTGTGCACCTGGAGGTCGGCCCCATAGAAGGTGAGAGTGAGGTGATGTGGAGTTCGCCACCCATGAGGAAGCCACGGTGGTTGTGTCTAAAGACAGGGCCAAGGTGCAGCATGACACGTACAACTCTCCCTGAATCCCACCGCAGGGACCTGCAGCAGGCTGGTGATATGGGGCTGGGGTATCAGCTGCCAGGCTACCCTGCAGGGCTTTGAGAGTGCAGAAGTCAGAATGGCCCAGGCAAGGGAGTGTATGATTAGTTTGTCAAAGACATTTGAGTCCTTTCGATCAAATGTTCACACAGCCAACACACAGTGAAAAGCTACACGTGAGTCTGTGAAATCTGGATTAAAAAATTACCTCTTCAGTGTTTTCTCATGCAAATTTTTCTTCTAGCATGTCGTATCGAGTACACTAAAACTATTTTCTTCCACTTCTCTCAGTTAACATTTTGGTTGTAACTTGAGAGCAATCTTTCCTGAGTGAAGCAGTTTACACGTGTTAATTCAGTGTGCATCCTTGCATCCACCCCAGTGAACAGTTTGGGGAGGTGTACTGTTTGGACAACTCAAAAGTGCTAGACATCTAATTCAAAGATGAGCATTACTCATGTTTCTTCATTTTAATTTATATTTTCATTTAAATAAATCTTTCAGGTTAAGTTTAAGCTTTTTAAAAGTTAGTTTTGGGAATTGAGACATAATACTAATCGGATAGGAATTGGTGAGACCTTGACTTAAAACTTTCTTTGCAATGTGATTTCCTTTTGGGTGTGTTTTGCTAAGTGGAACTTGTTAAACATTTTTCTTAACTAAACTTTGTTTCTTAAAATAAATACTTTTTCACAATGAAAAAAAAAGAAAACTAGAGCCAGGGTGGGGACTTCTAGCGCATGGGCCTAGGTGTGGGGTACCTCTACCTCAGGCATCAGGGAAAACAGGAATGAGCAGCTCCCCTTCCCCAAAGCTCCCCTTCTCCGGAGACTCATCTACTCCAAATCTTTGCCCATATCAGCTCACCGGCTTTCTTAGAAGCTCCCAGGTTTCTAGCAGCTGCTAATGACCAATGCACTGGACTGGAGTCATTTCCCCAGTGGAGAAGTGGTCGTCGCCAACAGTGTGGGATCCAGGCAAATGCTTTGTATGTAGAGGATCCAGGAAGAAGCTGATCATCCTGTCTGGGCCGCCAGGCTAACTGTTCACCTTTAGATATTCCACTCTCCACAGAGGGGCAGACGGGACATCCCGAGTGCCCCCTCCACCCCGCCCTGGGTGGCCCATGCCCGCACATGCCTGCTTAGGGCACTCCTGCCGGTCACCCCATACGACTATCCTGTCTTTCCCCACATTCTCCTCAGCTCTCACAAGGCAGACCAGCATTCATCCTGTGGCTTTGTTTTATAGACTGTTTTATTACTAGAAATAACCTGCTTATCGTAAATCTCTCTTGTGGGATTAGGGAAGTGTTGCCTGTTCTATTTGCCTGGCTCATTCACACATTTGTTTAGCTTCATCTATTGTTTGGGGAGAACATTTTGTGTTCTAAGCCTTAATTATACAAGAAAGAAATACCACCCAACGAACACAGCCTTTACTATATTGATTAAGGTTTTCTTAATTTAGAAGGTAGGATTCTGTCCTTGTTCAATCTCCTCTGTTTGTACACACATTTTCTCTTAGAAACACGGAAGTGGCTTGTGTGAGTGGCGTGTTTGAGGCTGTGGATGTCCAAGGTGCAAAATGCTTTCTTCCAGGAACAAACTCAAGTTTATCATTGCTCCAAATTTTACACACGGTCTTCTATGCCAGGGAGGGACACGAGCATGTTCTAGCTTTGTTTTTTTCAATCATAATGTCCAGTTGGGTCCCGACTCCCCATCATTTCTTAAACTCATGGAGTTGAGGGGACCTTTCAACGACCCTGCTGGCATTTTGTGTGTGTGTAACACACACATGCACACACATATATAATTTATATATGTTAAATAATAGTTTACATATGCTAAGTAATACATTCTATATAATATATAAAGACATATGTAATATAACTTTGAACTTTGAACTCACTATGTAGCCCAGGCTGGCCTTGAACTCACAGCCATGCTCCTGCCTCATCCTCCCAGGCCTGGCTAAGACTCCATTCTTGATGAGTAACATTCTAAGTAGTGTGGTGAATGAAGAGGGACTATGAGAGGCAGGAGATCTAACCTGCTTGGACTAGGAGTGTGTGTGCTGAGAGATGTAACAGACACAAAATGATAAAGTATTTACCACCAAGAGCCTAAGTATCAGATGAAGGAAGTATAGGAGCCGAAACCATCTGAACCACAAGTGGTAACGCTGCTTTTTATTTTTTACTAGCTCAGAGGAATGAAACAGAAAGTGATGGATTAGGAAAAAGAAATCAAGTTTTCTTAGGGGTAAGATAAACAGTATCCAACTTGCGTTGATCGTTAACTTTGTTTTCTTGGTCTCTGGACTCAGGGAGAGTCCAGCCTACCACCTGTTTTTATTGAGCTAAGAGTAATTTTTAGATTTTTAAACAGTTGAAAGAAATCAAAAGAAGACTATTTTGCGATGAGTGGAAATGACTTGAAGTTCAAATCCCAGCGTTTCATCGAGACCCAGACCGCTCGCTCATGTTAATTTACGTATTACCAGTGGCGCTGTCCGGCTGCCTGGGCAGGGACAGGCCCCGGAACCTAAAATATTTACAGTGAGTCCGCGACTTAGAAACACTCCAGTTGTGAACTCTCATGGGTGTACTAGAGAAGACTCACTCCGCTGACTCAGGAACGAATCCGACTCACGAGCAATTCTCCCAGAGCAGAACCCGTTCGTAAGCTGGGGACTTACTGTACCTCTGGCCCTCGGCAGACATCTGCTGACCCCTGCTCTAGAACAATGCTTTGCACCCTGGGCAGTTAGTGGCTGTTCACAAATAAAAGGAGTTCCGCTGACAAATAAATCGGGAAATGTTGTTTTAAAAAAATCAAACCAGTTTCTTTAATAAGCTACCTGTAATGAAGTGGGGGAGCGGTGAACAGCATTTGGTGTTTCCCAAACTGATGGGCAGTGAACCCTGCCCCCTTTGTGGTACTGGGGGTTGAATGGGGGGCTTGATGCATGTTAGGCACGCACTTAACCACTGAGCCGCACTCCCACTCATCACCCTCCCCCTCCTTTTGAGGCGGGGTCTTGCTAAACTGCCCAGACTGATCTGCAACATGCAGTCGTCCTGTCCGTCCTGCCTCAATCTCCCGAGTAGCTAGAATTACAACTGTGGACCAACTGCAGGCACATTTTTCCTTTTTGTTTTTTTCTTTTCTCTCGAGACAGAGTTTCACTGTATTTCAGGCTGGCCTTGAACTCACTATGTAGCCCAGAAGGGCTACAAACTTGCAGCGATCCTCTTGCCTTAGCCTCCCCAGTGCTGAAATTACAGGCATGCACCGCCGTGCCTGGTTCATTTTCCGGGCTCTTTTGTGGGCTGGTTTTCCAGGAACGTGATTTTTTGGTAAAGGCTGCTAAAGAGTAATTAGTGATTTACGTGTACACAATGGAGAGAAAAAAAATCTTGCTGCTGAAAAAACTGGCCGTAGATTTTTCAGGTGTAAATCTGTTTTGTTTGTTTCTCTTTTTGTTTTTAAATTCCACAGAACACTTTAGTAGGTCATTTGGTCTTGTAAAAGTTAGGTTTCATGAACCTGATCTGGAATGGAAAATGGAGAGCGAGAGGGCTTAATAATTGTGCACGGTAATGTGAGGGTAATTTGGAGTTCGGAGCTAAGTCTGGCAACCAGGACAGGAAAAGAGGGAGATGTGAAGGGTCCGCGGGCACTCGGGAAGAATCAAAGCAACCTGGTGGGGGAAGCTGACCTGCCAGCGGCTCCCTGCGGCAGAAAGCACCACAGAAGAGCGAGTGATGATGGCCGGGGTCAGCTCATAAGGTGTGCAGCGCAGAACGGCAGTGAAAACGTTCAAAATACAGCAAAACTTGCCATTCGAGGTACTAAAGTACGAAGCTCTTCGCTTTCAAATGCAGGCTGTCTTTTGATGTGTCAAACTGTTTTTAATTTGCTATTGAATATGGTGCTCCCTTGGGCACAGGGAAACCCGGATCCTCACAGGCAGGGTGGGGGTTAGGGGTGGGGGGATGGGCTGGGGGCAGCAGGTGCGCATGTGCAAGCAGGCCCAGGTGCCTCGCGGAAGTGCGGGGGTGGGTGGGAAAGTCGGCCCAGGCCCCTCCCTTCTCCCTTCTCCCACTCTGACTCAGAGGCCACCAGGCAGGGAGGGTGCGTGTGGGGTGCTGGGGGGACAGCTCGGATTCTGGCTCAGGAAGGGAGGGTTTGAATAGGTGGCAGAGCAGGAGTCCCCACTCCAAGGCCCTGACGCGTGCCCCATGGCCCCATCAGACTTTAGTCACAAAATGCACATTCAGAAAAAATTAAGAACTTCAGTGACCACATATGAGACTCTTCTGAGCTCGGGGTCTGCTGTGGTTTGAGCGCCCCAGCCCGAAGCTTCATGTGTTGAAATTCAGTCCCCATCGTGAGGTATTAAGAGGCCAGAAACTGAAGTGGACTATGGAGTTTGGCAGTGAGGCCGTTGGGCTCTGATTAGGGTTAAATAAGGTAAATGACTGTATCCAGGTGGCTTTGTAACAGGGTGGGGAGAGGGCAGAAACACACACATGCACACGTGAGCTACCAGTCTCTTGCCACATGATGCCCTGTGCTACCTCAGGACTCTGCCCCCAAGATGGTCATCACCTGCTGTGGGCCCTTGAACCTGCAAATGGTGTGCTCAGTAAGCCTTTTTTCTTTATGAAGTTAGCTTGCCTCAGGTATTTGATGATAGTGATGGAAACCTGACTAATACAAGGCCCTGCGTGCCAGCTGCACACCATGACTCCAGGCCCCAGTAGTATCTAATCACTTTTGCTTTTCCCACAACTGCTGCCCAAACAGGCTTGTAGTACCTTGGGAAATTTGAAGCAAAAGGGACTGATTTCCTTGCGTGGGTGGATGCCAGTGAATGGAAGGAAACAATTATCAGGAGGTGGCTCTAGGAAAGTCAGAGTTCTGCATTAGCACGAAGGTGGGTCAGCAGCAGCTGTGAGCATCCAGTGCCATCAGGAGTATGTGGGTATTTTGGGTCTCCAACAACGCGGTGACTGGTGCCAGTGGAGATGATGCGATGGCTAACACTTGGGCTTCCCGGAGTGTGGCTTATGCTTTATGAGGAGTGTGTTGAAAGTATGTAAAAATACTCTGAGGGTATTCAGTAGTCTGTTTTTACCATGTGGCTTTGTCTGCATCAGAAGTAAATCTAACTGTGGTCTTGTGTCCTTTACTTTGTCACTGCTGATTTCCGGGGAAGGAATCAGTGCAGGGGGACAGTAGCAGATACTTCTTGTCCAAATGACATGGGGAGAAGTTGGCCGCATGCCAAGTGGCCCTCTCACCAAATAGAGAAGCAGGATGCACCTTTCACAGGAGACAAACTCCAGGACTGGGAGACGAACACTTCCAGCCAACCAATGAGGGTTTGGTCAGAATAGGGTGATGGAGAACATGGGGAGAGAGAAGCAGGGGCTATGTTTAGCTCACCCACCCAGGGTGAAGAATACCTAGATTTTTTTTTTTTTTTTTTTGAGACACAGTCTTGATATGTAGTTCAGGCTGGCCTTAAACTCACATGATCCTCCTGCCTCAGCCTTCCAAGTGTGAGGATTGCCCAGCTGAAGAATAAATAGGTTTTGAATAACTAAGGAATAAATGAATGATATTAGCTACTGTTATTAAATACTTTTCAAGTATCAGGCATTCACCCAAGTCATTCTCAGTCTCACTGAAATGCCACGTAAATCCTATGAGGTGAATTGTTACTTTATTTTGGGGGGGGTACTAGGGATTGAGTCTAGGACCTTCACAAAGAGCTACATCTCTAGCTCTGTTTTATTTTTTTATTTTGAGACAGGATCTTGGTAAGTCACTAAGTTGCCCAGGTTGGGCTCCAACTTGTGATCCTCCTGCCTCGGCCTCCCGAGTAGGGAGACTGGCCGTGTATGCTATTTCTAAAATGAAAATGTGGTACTGCTTCTCCTTGGCTCCTCAATTCTCAGCGGTTCCAGCAGGCCCAATAAAACTTTCCGTGTTGATGGAAGTGTCTGATATGCTGGCCACAAGCCTTTGCCTACTAGGCATTTAGAATATTTAAATATAATTATGGAACTGAGTTTTTAATTTTATTTAAATACCAACATGTGGGTAATAGCTATTATAGTGGACCAAACATGCCTGGCAGAACATGAAATTACTTAAGACAAGCTGGTTGTGGTGGTGCACACCTGAAATCCCAGTACTCGGGAGGCCGAGGCAGGAGGAATGTGAGTTTGAGGCCAGCTTGAGCTACATAAGGAGACTGTGTCTCAAAAAATAAAACAACAACAAAAAGTCACTTAGCACATCCCTCAAAGCCCTTTGTAGTTTTGTCACTATTCCCTTTTCCATTCTCATTTTATACAACGCGTACCCCTCCACACCCTGAGGTCCAGCTGAACTTGCTTTCTTGCTTCTACACACACACACACACACACACTCACATGCACACTCACACGCACATAATATTCTTTCATTCTTGCCATTGCTTCTCCTGCAGTGCTCCATCCTGCTTCCTTTGCCTGAGCAGGCCAGAGCTCCTAGTCAGCATCTGAGGAGCAGATCCACTCTCCTTTCCTCATGAAACCTTCCTGCACAAGTGCAGGAGCAGCTCAGTGTTGTTTTTTGGGGGGTCAGGGGTCCCTGCCGGGCCACCCCACATCTCTGGAGGCACCATTTACACTGGAGTCGGCATGCATGGCGCTTTTCAGGCTGTGCAGTACAGGGTATGTGCAGCCCCTGGGTGGCCAAAGTCCAAACTTGTTTCATGAATGTTGCTATTTTGATACAATACTTTTATTTGTTTCATTCATTCATTCATGAGACCCTGGGCGTGGCTTACGGATCACTGTTGTCACTTGTTTTTTCGTCTCACTTCCCATCTGCTGCGAGTCGTTGTAGGCAGTGACACGGCATCCCTAAAACCTGGCTTAGCGCGGTGCTTGTGGAGACTCATGACTGTCTACCAGAGCAGGGCTTGGCACAGTATGGCCTGCAGGCCAGATCTAGGCCACTACCTGCTTTTGTGTGGCTTGGGAGCTAAGAAGGATTTTATGTTCTCTAGAAGGTTAGAGAAAAATCAAAAGAAGGGTATTTTGTAATATGTGAAAAATTATGTCAAATTTGAATGTGTCTACACACACAGTTTCATTGGAACATAGATGCATCATTGATTTACATCGTGTCTGTAGCTGCTGTACACAGAGTCGAGGAGTTGTAATAGACTATACGGCTCAGAAAGCCAAATGTATTTACCATCAGGCCTTTGGAAGAGAAAAGCACCCTGAGCTCTCTGGTGTTTTTTGTTAGTTTTTTGAGACAGGGTCTCACTGTGTAGTTCAGGCTAGCCCTGAACTCACTATGTAGCCCAGGCTGGGTCTTGAACTCACAGTGATCCTCCTGCCTCAGCCTCCTGAGTGCTGGGATTACAGGCATTCACCACCACGCCCAGCTGAGCTGTATGTTAAAGGGATACATGAATAGATTTCCACACCACCCCCAGAACTCTCCTCCTCTTCTTCCCACCCATCCCTCCTAACTACTTGCTTCAGAGACAGACTTTGGTCCTTGCCATGCTCAGGGTTATAGGTCCTCACTCCTGGGCCTCCACCAGGACCTCGGCCCATTGATTGCTCTGCTTTCTCATTTGCCCCAAATTATTCACACCTTGCACTGTGCTCCAGAAGAATCAGATAGTGTGATTTATTTTTTTGGGAATCCCACTAAACAAAATTCCCTTTCCCTCCTCCCAGTTTCTAACCTGCACTCCCAGTCAAACCCTTCTCCTTTCAAAAGAAGGATTGAAGTTTAAAGGTCTTAGGTGACACACAGCTGCTAGCAGTCAATAACAGCAGAATTCAATTGAATTTAGTTAATTGAATTCAGCCAGATGACTCCACATCCGACTGTCTTTGTGTTACCCTATTCACGTTATTTTCCGATGAGTAGGCCCCTCCATAGTCTTACGTGCTAGATATGCTTGTTTGAATAACTCATTCAGCTGAATTTGATACCAATGAATCAGGCAAATTGCATAATGGAAAGGTGACAGGGATAATGTCTAAGGCTTTCAGGTGATTTCCCAAGCCGTCAGGGGTCCCTGCAGCTTTTCTTCCAGCCCCACTGCCTCAGCCTTCGGGAGGCCCACATCGGGTGTGCTTTGCTGCAGTCCTTTCTGCAGTGGGGCTGGAAAGAATGAGCTGCTTGTGCTGTGGCCGCCCCATGGCTGGAGGACACTGCCCTCGTCCACTGGAAGTCCCCCTCCTGGGAAGGCAGAAGGCCGGCTGACTCCAGCGGGTGCCCGTGGAACTCCTTTGAGTTCGGTTTAGCTGGGGTAAGACATTTATCCAAGGTGAGGCTGCGAGGAAGTGGCAGAGTGGATCTGAATCCATGTGTGACTTTGTGCAGATCCTTCCCTCTCAGCTCCACCCTGCACTGTCAGCAGCCAAGAGCACGGTGGGCAGCATCCGGAGGGCTGTGCTGGAGGACCCGACTCCTGCTGCTCCTCACCCTCGGCTGGGCACCCTTTGGGTGTTTCCCATACCTTTGCCCCACAGTGGAGTGTCCCAGGTCACCCGCTTCCTTCTCTTCCTGCTTGGGCAGTAGCCTGGCCATGTCCCTGGTGTGTCCCAGCTGCCCGCTGGCCTTGCTATTCTTGTCTGAAGGCTCCGGCTGCACTATGGACAGAAGAGGCCTGGGCCTCTCCCAGCAGTCAGAGAGGCCGGCCTGGCAGAGGCTGTGGCCACCTCTGAGATTACTGAGCCCCAAAGTCCTCAAGGCACAGGCAACCAGCAGTCGTCCAGGCTTTAGGAGCCAGAGGAAAGAGGCTGGTTTCACTTTCTTCACCTCCTGTCATCACCTCCAGCTGAAGGCTTTGGGGCTTCCCAGGAAGGCCCCTGTAAGTAACCTGAGCTCTCAGTGGAGGGCCTGCAGGCCTGTCTATTGCAGGCCCTCTGTATGGGAAGGAGGTTGGGGCAGGGACTAGACCTAGGCGCTCTCTGCCTGTCCGATCCTGAGCCCGAGCCTGGGAAAGTGCTTTGCAGAACTGCTGTGCTGGTCCCCAGAGAGGTGGCCCCTTGAGGACTGCTGGGTGGCTGCTTCCCACCGGATGCTCCTGACCCCAACACAGTCTCCCGGGCTGGGAAGGGGCCAGAAGTCTACTTTCCTGAGGCTGTGGGGAACCCTAAGAAGCTGTTGAGGCTTCTCACTGAGTCCATCTGCAGAGAATTTGGGGGGAGCAGAGCCTTTCTAAAAATCCCCCTCTCCTTCTCTCTCTCTCTCCCTCCCTATGTTCTGGATCTGGGAATAAGGCAGTGAGCAAAAACAAAGATCCCTATTTTTGCAGAATTTATATTTTAATGAGACCAGAAAGTAAGCAGAATAAATGAGATATACAATGTGAGATCTGCTATGGAGAAAAATAGGGAACAGAACGGGGGATGGTGGGGTTGGTGTGCTTCTCCCGGGGACTGCGTCCCTGATGGGTGACATCTGAGTCTGAGGGGGAGGAGGATCAGAGCTGAGGGGTGAGTGGTGATGGCCCAGGGCATAGCTAAGCTTGCCTCATGGCCTCAGCTTGGAGCTCCTGCCTCTGTGCTAACTTCTGCCCCTCTGTTATTGGGTAGCTTGCTTCTAAAAAGTGCCACCAACTAAAAGTTACTGGGTTCTGGGTTGCTCACCTCTCCTTCTGGAGTTGGATTCTAGGTTCTTCTCACCTCGAACAAAGAATTGAACAAAATGAGCAAAAACTGGTGGCAAAGTTTATTCCAGAAAGCAAAAATGAAGAGCGGAAGAGAAACCGGCTCTGTGGAGTGAGCTTGGGTGGAGTAAACAGAAAAAGAGGGCGAGAACAAAGATAAAAGTACACTCTGTGGGAGGTGCAGTCTGGGGTATCATGGAAACTTACAGTAGAGGAGTTGGGGATTTAGCTTAGTGGTAGAGTGCTTGTCTAGCACACGAAAGGCCCTGAGTTCAATCACCAGCACTTGGAGAAAAAAAAAAAGTTATGATAGCCTCTGATCCTATGGCTGCCTTTTTAAAAAAATATTGTCCAACTCTTGAGGAAACCCATGATCATCCAGGTCCTAGAGGCTGTGCTGGGATACCATGTCTCAGGCTGACATCACGTCTAGGCGTCCTATTGAAAACCTGCTCTAGGGGCTGGGGATTTAGCTCAGTGTTTAGAGTGCTTGCCTAGCAAGTGCAAGGCCCTGAGTTCGATCCCTGGCACCAAAAGAGAAAAAAAAAAAAAGAAAACCAGCTTGAGTTCTCCGGAGAAGCCCACATGCAGGACTTCGGGAATTGTTCTGCGTATGTGTCACGATCTTATAATTAACAGGTCAGGCCCCCTTCTCCAGCCAGCTTTTGCCACGCCCTAGTCTCCTACCTCACTTTGAAGAAGAGGCTGGTGCCATATAGGGGGGTAGGAGGGTCTCATCCTGTTTTGAAGAAAGTTCTGGAAGGTGAGCGGAACCACTTCACACATAGAATAAGGTGTCCTTTGCCAAGAGTGGAGATGGTGCAACGCTTACCTGGACAGGAAGCTGAGGGGGGCCTTGGGGTTGGCTGCTGAGAAGCAGGCTTGGCCTGTAGGAAAGGGCAAGTCTTGCTGCCGGATGCTTACTTGGAAGGGGTGCACAAGGGTGTGAAAGTTCAGCAGAAAGAGGGACAAGGTGGTGAATTATTATTATTCTTATTATTGTGTGTGGTACTGGGGATTGAACTGAGGACCTTTGCACCCAGCTACACTCCCAGCCCCTTTTTATTTTTTATTTTGCTAAATCACTAAACTGCCTGGACTGGGTTTGAATTTGTAATCTTGCCTCAGCCTCCCAGAGTGCTGGGATTATAGGCATGTGCTGCCACGCCTGGCTCTTGGTAGTTAATTTTATGTACCAATTTAACTGAGCTAAGAGATTCCAGGCAGCTGGTAAAGCATTACTTCTGGGTGTGTTTGCAAGGGTGTTTCTGGAAGAGATTAGCATTTGAATCAAAAGATTGAGTAAAGAAGATCCGCCCTCCCCACGGAATGAAGGCTGAAGGCGGCACTTAGTCTGTTGAGGGAGCAAACCACCAAAAGGTCGAGGACAGGTGAATTCGCTCTTCCCTTGAGCAGGACATCAAAACCTCGGTTCTCAGGCCTTGGAGTGATTTATGCCACAGACTTTTCTGGTTCTCCAGTTTGCAGACACCAGGCCGCAGGATTTGTTGATCTTCACAGCTGTGTGAGTCAATTCCCGTAATCTGTCTCCCCTTGGGTATCTCTGTACATCTCCTGCCGGGTGTGTTTCTCTGGAGAATGTGGAAAAATACAAGATGTTTAGTTCTCCACAGGGATGGGAGAGTCAGGACCCCTCCTGAGCCTGGCTGGCTCCTTCCTCGCAGCAGGCTTGCTGAAGAGCCATGTGGCCTGGGTGGGGACCCCATTCCTTGTTTTTATCTGTTTGCCAGTGCTTACCCCCCTCAGACACCTGCACACCTCATACTTGTCCACACGACCTCCTGGCGTCCTCACAGCCCCTTCTTCCAACCCAGCGAGGTGGGGTCACCTGCCTGAGGCCAAACTTCCCGAGATGTGAGGGAACCGAGACTCTAGCCCAGGTTGCCTGACTCCAAAGCCCAGGTTTACCTCGAACACTAGGTGGCCTCTGCAGCCAGGGAAAGGCTGCGGGAACATCACGGGACATGTCACCTGGGTGGAACTAGCCCTTGTCTTTGGAGCCGGAAGTCACTGACACTTCTTTTACAGCAGACAGAACTGATGGAGTGGGTGGCCTTGGCACTGTGCGCTTACTTGCATGCATCTGGAGAGAAGCAAGGCTGGAAGGCAGCAGTGGCAAGGAGGTGCTGGGCTTGGAGCAGTCTTTTTGTTTGTCTGTCCAGCACCGGGGACTATTCCCAGGGCCTTCACGCTGAACTACATCCCCAGACCCCCTTTCTAAAATTTTGAGACAGGGTCTCACTAAGTTGCCTACTCGTCTTGAACTTGTTATCTTCCTGCCTCAGCCTCCTCCTCTTGAACTTGTTATCCTCCTGCCTCAGCCTCCTAGAGCTGGGATTACAGCACCACCACACCCAGTTTGGAGCAGACCTGTAAGAGAAAAGTGCCAACCTTGCTTTTGCCACCAGTGAGCCCAACACATCTGGACTGGAAATATTTTACCACAAGCTCTTCTAGTGCACGTAGCTGCTCAAGGGACACTTGGGACTTCACTGTTAGGACTCAGCCCCTGACAATGCACTTTAAATCATTGGCGCCCGAGGCAGGCGCCATGGAATTTTACCTGTTCCTGGGTGGACTGAGATATTGGCATAGTCAGGGTTGAGGTGGACTCAGAAGGGGACCAGCTGTTTCTGACAGCCGACGACGCTTGTCAGAGGCCAGGTGCAAGGGATAGTCTTGTAATGCTGATGGGAAGATGACATTTTCTCAGATACCGAGAGAGCTCAGGGGAACAAGTTTATGCTTTGTGTGGGCACCTCTGAAGATTCACAGAGCAGCTGCAGAAAAACATGAAGTTGTTCAAAAGTCCTTCCTCCTGAATGTTCAGTTCCACATTTGAGAGGCTGTAGAATGTACATTTTAACAGTACAGCTGCTGCCGGCTGTGGGGCGCACACCTGTAATCCCAGCACTCTTGAGGCTGAGGCAGGAGGATCCCTGCAAGTTCAAGGCCTGCCTGGGCTACATAGTGAGTTCAAGGTCAGCCTGAACTCTACACAGTGAGACCTGTCTCAAAAAACCAAACCAAAGCAAACCAGTATAGCTGCTGAGATATGTGCTTTACTAGGAAGAAAGTATCCAGATTTCATTTTTTAAATGTATTTTACAGGGGTTAGGGATTTAGCTCAAGTGGTAGTGTGCTTGCCTAGCAAGCGCAAGATCCTGAGTTCAATCCCCAGCACACACACACACACACACAAATGTATTTTACAAATGAAGATAGGCAGGCAAGGTGATCCATGAAGGTATATTGCCTTTGTAAAATAGTTTGCAGGGCCAAAAGTTTGGAGGCCTCTAACAGGAAAAATGTGTTTTACTCCCAAGATCCCCACTGGGCAACCCAGAGGGCTGTTGTGGGCTTCTTTTCAACTGGTTTTGATGGAGACCAGCTCTGTCCTCTTAGCTATAGTTAAGGCTGCAGGTTGTATGTGTTGGGGGGACTTCTTGGTTCCATGGTATAGGGAAAGACCACTGCCCTTTCTTTATTTTTATTTTTATTTATTTATTTATTTTTGCAGTACTGGAGATCAGACTCAGGGCCTCTTGTATGCTATATGCTTAGGAAAAGCACTGTACCACTGAGCTACACTCCCCAGCCGCTCTTTTCCTCCCTCCCTCCTTCCTGTTCACTTTCTTTCTGCAGTACTGGAAATTAAACCTAGGGCCTTCGCACTGAACCACATTCACACTGAGCTACATCCCCAGCCCATTTTTTATTTTGTGTTTTGAGAGAGGGTCTTACTAAGTCACTAAACTGCCCAGGCTGGGCTTGAACTTGCAATTCTCTGGCTTCAGGTAGAGAGTGCTGGGATTACAGGCGTGAGTACAGGTATGCACCACCATGCTTGGCATGGTGGGAGTCCCTTCTTTTTAAAAAGGAAGTGCTGGGGTGGGGGACTTAGCTCAGTGGTAGAGCACTTGCCTAGCAAGTGCAAGGCCTTGTGTTTGATCCCCAGCACCAATAAATAAATAAATAAGAAGTGCCTATGTACACATAGGCAAAAAAAAAAAAAAAAAGTCCTGGGGAAAATACACCAAATGTGGATGGTTAACTCTAGGTCACTTTAATTTTTTGCATACTCAAATGGGTTTTTTAGAATTTCCACAGAGAAAATGTATTCCTTTCATGAGGAGAGGGGTAAAAACATTGTAAAGACTTCTCTCAGTAGAAAAATAACATTTATATAAGACTCTGATTTTGAAAGTTCTTGATACATTTCAATCTAATCCTCCCAGTGGCGCGTTCTGATGTTTATTTCCTTGTCGGCTTCAGAAGACAACCCTCTGGAGGCTGAGAAATGGTCTTGAGGACACGCGACAAAGAGTCGCTGAGCTGGAAGCGGTGCAAGTTTCACCTTCAGATGGGGCGAGAGGAAGGCTGGGACGCGTGGGTGGGGCCCTCGAGGGCAGCTCGGGAGAGGTGGAGGTTTGGCAGCAGACTCGTTCACGGGGCTCACTGCACTCCGGTTTTCTGCGGTCACCGTGGAGAGATTCAGGCACGCGCTCAGGAGGCTGGTCCTCCCGGGCTCCCGGCAGCTGGGATTTGGCCCACCTGGTTCCCCTCTGGAGAGAGCTGGGAGCTGCTGCTCCAGGCTGGCTAGGATCCCCAGGGCGCCTTTTCTCTCGCTGGGGCCAGGACGGGCCTTCTTGCTTGTGAGCTGGACCAAGGGAGAGGCCCGCGCCCAGGCTGGCCAGCAGCTCACAGTAGGAAGTCGCCGGGGGCGCCCGCTTCTGCATGGCCTGTGAGCCGGTCTGTGGAGGGGAGGGGAGGAGGCCGGAGCTGGACGACAGAAGGAGGTTCCCTTTCGGGTGCCGTGATGGTCTGGACAGTCCCCCTTTCTTCAGCTGGTTGACACAAAAAGACCACGAAGCGGGAGTGAGTGGCAGGTGACCAGAGCTCCAGCTGGCGCCCCCATTTCTCACTTGGGTCTGCCTGTGTGGGAGGCTGATGTCTGCTTGCCAGAGGCGGAGTTCTGGAGTTCAGTTGTTTGGGAAAGAAGATGAGTTAGAACTGGTGTGTTGGTTCTACAGTTTGTGAGAGACCAACGTTAAAATTTCAAGAAGATTCTGAGTCATCACGCTGGCTGCTTGAAATCGGTCGTTACGGGTCATTTACACCATGGACATCGGCAGACACCAGAGACCGGGGCTTGCGCTGCTCGGGGGCTGGTTGTCCAGCGTTTATCTACATGCCCTGGGCAGGGAGTACCGGGGACCTCATGGCTTAGGGCTCGCTGTGGCCTTCTGAGGAGCAGGACGAGAACGTCGCCTGACTCCACCTCCCCTCTGCGATGTCAGGAGAAGGCTCACCTGGCAAGTGCCGCGTGCAAGTTTTTACTCAGCAATGTACTGAGATGAGATCTAGGTCACCCTGCTTGTGGCTTTCTCTGCTTTCCTTCTCTAGACTGAACTCACAGAGGTTGGGGTTGGTCGGGGTCTCCCGTGCCTCCCACTCCTGTCTCTCCGGGCCCAGGTAGCCAGTGGCACAATGCCCGCCCCAACTAACGCTCCAGAAATAGTTGTTCCAGGGTGTTGGGGAATCAGTATTGCCTGCTACTGGGCGGCACAGTTTTCACGACTGTGGTCAGTAGAGGGCACCACAGGACCAATGAGGTGTCAGCTCCAACCGTCATAATCTCTCTTTAAAAGAAAAAAAAAATCAAATTCCTAATGAAAATCCATTCATTTGAGTGAATTAGGAAGGGGCTAAGCTGAATGCGGCAAATTTTAGGTAAAGCATCAGTTTTTTAAAAAAAATTGCAATGCTCATGGGCTGGTAGTGAGCGTCTGTAGCACTCTGCAGTCTACAGAATCCACCTGGTCTGTGTGTTTTGTTTCATTCTTTGGTCACCCTCTGCGGGCATGAGCATCAGGGTGGTAGACACAAGTGTAGACTCAGGTCACAGTGGACCTCAAATCCCGGCTGCGTCCCTGACTTTGGACAGGTGACAAAACCCTAGTCTCTTGTTTGGGCATAGTGCCGGCGCTTGACCTTGGAGCTTGGTGCGAGATGGAAGACAGAACGTGGACAGAGCACTTAGCCCAGCACTTTGCATGCAGTAAGCACTCAGGAGATGTTGGCTCTGCCTTCTTAGTTCACCAGGCACCTGAGCCAGGAGTGAAGGAAACGCGCACGGTCCTGTAGTAAGGAGAAAGCCGAGGTGGCAGTCTGCCTCCTCTAGCCCAGAGCCTCTGCTCCGGCCACCACCTGTGTTCTAGCTCTCACTGCTGCTAAACCTTGTTGCCTGTCCTTCCTGCTGGGGCGCTCGAAGCATCCTTAAAATACCTTTTCTTGAAATCCTATTTACGCCCTTGATTTGCTTAGTAACTAATTTTCTTAATGAGTTCATGGTTAACTTTAGCTAAATGTTATTCAGACCTTGCAATCTAAATTTGAGAGCTCAAAATCAAGTAGTTTACTGTCCTGTGCACTCTAAGCCTGGACACTTTAGGGCCAGCAAGTGTCGTAAGATAGGAATAGTTGGGATTGCAGACTGGCTGGAGAGGAAGTCGATGCACAGTCCTGGTCAGATTTTCGGATATTTTGTTATTATTATTATCATTATTATTGTTGTTGTTTTGCAGTACTGGGGATTGGACCCAAGGCCTTCACACTGAGCTGTACCTTAGCCCTTGTCCACTTTTTGTTTTGAGGTAGGGTCTTGCTAAGTTGCCCAAGCTGGGCTTTAACTTGGAATCCTCCTGCCTTAGCCTCCCAGAGTGCTGGGATTGCAGGTGTGAGCCACCATGCCTGGCTGATTTTTCAAGAGAAGCAAGAATTTTAGATTTTTATGTGAACTATCCCAGCTGATAAATTTGTCAACTAATTTTGAGTTTTATAACAAAAGACCAAGGGCATCAATTAGAACACGTTGGTAGGACAGACTGGGGAACAATCACTGGATAAGCACAGAGGCGGAGTGGGGGTGATTGTGGTAAATGGTCTCTGTTTCCAGGCCATCGAGTCCAGTGTTGCTGCAGCGTGGAGACCTTGGCAAAGCCAGCGAGTGTGTCCTGGTCACTTGATCGACTCTCCCTTCGGCGAGTTACCGTAAGTAGCTGTCTTGGCTCTTTCTGTAAAGGATCAGTTCCTTGCCTAAGGAACACTGCAAGCTTCTGGATGGAGAATGGGAATAACCGAGATCTACCTGCAACTCTGTGCAGTGACCCAGGCAAGCTGTGGACGCTTCCTACCTTCTGCCCCAACTCATCCAATGTGGTTGGATATTTACCCTTTTAAAATAAGCAATGCAGCTGAATTTAGTGGCACACACCCATAATCCCCAGAGCTCTGGGAAGCTGAGGCAGGAGGATTGCAAATTAGAGTCCAGCATGGGCAATTTAGCAACACCTGGTCTCAAAATAAAAAAGGCGCTGGAGATACAGCTCAGTGAGAAGGCCTTGGGTTCAAACCCCTAGTACTGGAAAAAAAAAAAAAAAAGATCTGCAGTAATTTTCCCCTCTGCAGAGACTTGCTGAGGGGAGTTTCTACTTTCTTTCTTCTTCTTCTTTTTTTAACTACTTTCTAAGATCTTCCCCAACCCCCAATTTTGAATCAGTATTTTCATTCTTTTGTGTTGTTTTTCCCTCCTTTGGGTGCTGGGGATCAAACTCAGGGCTTTGCGCTTGCTAGGCAAGTGCTCTACCACTTGAGGTAAATCCCCAACCCCTGTGTTTTCATTCTTGCTTATTCTTTAATAGTCAAGAATCTTTGGGCCAAGCTTACGCTTATAAGCTTATGCCTATAATCCCAGATACTTGGGAGGCTGAGGCAGGAGGACACAAGTTCAAGGCTAGCCTCGGCAATTTAGCAGGACTCTCTTTCAAAAAGAGCTGAAGATATAGCTCAGTGGTAGAGTGCTTTCCTAGCTTTCATGAGCTCCTGGTTTCAAGCCCCGGTACTGCAAACACAAACACATTCCAGAAACACATAAGCCAGTGGTGTAGTTCATATGCTAGATCCAGGCAGATAAAAAAGTGTGTCACTTTGGGTCTGCTGGGAAACAGAAGCCGAGCTGGAATTAGGCGTGCGATACAGAGACTCCCTGTGAAGGGGGATGGACGGGCAGAGGTGGGCATGGAGAGCCTGCAGGCAGCAGTGGAGGCCTGACTCTTACCAAGAGACCTGGGGTGGGACAGTCTCCCGCTGCAGCAGACTCCAGAGACGCGGCCAGGCTGGTGGGAGGCCTGTGAGCAGAGGAGTCCCCGCGGGGCAGCATGGCCCACCCTGGCACCTGCCGCACCCAGGGAGGGTGAGGATTCCGAAAGGTGCCAGCGCTGGAGCTACACTTCTTTATCTGTTCAATGAAAACACTGACGGTACATCTCTCCCATGGAGCTACTCCGGGAGTTGTGATAGGGGTATGTAAGGTGCCAGGTACCTAGCAAGTGCTAATGAAATATTTTTAACTCGGAATGTATTATGAGATGAAAAATAGGCCATTTATCCAATAATATTTGTTTTTATTTATAGAGGATTTGTCTTTTACTGGGAGGGTGTTCTTTTTCTTTTGTTTTCTTTTTTTTTTGAGACAGAGTCTCACTGTGTAGTCCAGGCTGGCCTCAAACTCCCAGGGATTCTGAATATTAGGATTATAGATATGTACCACCATGCCCAGCAAGTAGAGGATTTGTCTTTTCCAGTGATATTGTTAGGGTAAATCTGATCAGCAGGTCAACAGAGAATGTATTTATGGACAATAGACACTAGCAGCATCACCGCATGAGGTAGGACAGACTAGCAAACTGAAGCCCAGGAAGGTCCTGGTGAAGGCAGGTCCTCTTGGTGGGGCAGAAGGCTCAGGAATGACCACTCAGAGCATTGTATTGCTCCCCCTTGTTAGCAATGGTCAGGTAACCCAATCAGAACCAACGAGCGCTAATGAGACTGACTAGGGTAGCTGCAAAGAGGTTTTATTGTTTGTTTCTTTGTTTGTTCTTTTACCAATGGGCTTGGACCAGAGAGAATGTAAAGCTGATGATGCTAAAGTGGTCTGACTTCCTCAAAGATGAGCCTCTCTGAGAATGAGACAGAATAAGAACTGGTTGGTTGGATAATCCAACATGCATTCAAACTCTTTCTCCTGTAAATGCTCTGGAGGAGATTGCTAAGTGCCCCAAAGTACTCCTCCCCTTCTTGTTAGTAATAGAATTCTGCAAGTTTTAGCTAGGCATATGGCTACCCAAGTACTATTCTTTCCAGCTTCCCTTGCAGCTAGGTGTGATCAGGTGATTCATATTTTGGCTAATAGGTTGTGAGAAGAAAAGTGGTGCCTACAACTTCTGTATAATATCCTTAAAACACATCTTTTTGCCTTTCTCTTCTGCTTTTCACTTCTTGGTTTAGAAATGCTAATGGAGCAACTGATCAAATTCTGTGATAAAGAGGCAGAACCATCCTGCAGTCCTGGCTATGACTGATTCTTTGAGTGTTGTATAGTACAAAAAAAAAACCAAATCCAGGCCATGGTGGTGCATATCTATAATCCCAGCATTTAGGAGGCTGAGGCAGGAGGACTGCTGTGAGTTTGAGGCCAGCCTGTGCCACATGGTGAATTCAAAGCCAGTCTGAACTACACAGGAAGACTCTGTCTCAAAAATAAAAAAACAAAACAACAGAACAAAAACCAAAAAACAAACAAACCCAAACCAAACAACAGCCTCCCCCAACAAAAAACCCTGCTTCTACTTTAGGCACCAGGAAAACCTAAAAACATACTTTTTTACCCTCTAGAGTGGCTCGGTTGGTTGTGTGGTACTGACATATCCAACCAAATAGAAGCTGAGGCCAGCTGGGGGCATTGGGAAAGATTTGCTTTTCTGGATAAAAGAATCAAAAACTGCTCTCTCAAGTACCTGGATCTTCCTGCAACCTTAAAGATGGTGGAACAGAAATGAAATGGCTAATAACATTACTGAGTTGCTGCATAGTAATGTCATCTGTGCCTATTCTGGGGTACTTGTCATGTGAAAAAAAAAACAACATGTTTGTACTTCTTATGTGAGAAAAGCAAACCACACTGTGTTGATGCCTCTACTAGCTAAGGCTTATGATATATATGGTGGATTTATTATTGTGGTCAACTTGAGCAGGAATGCCCAGCGGGACTGAGTTAATGTGGTTTTAGAGGTAGAAGATCCACCTGAGGATTGTTGCTGATACAACACAAAGGAGAAGGGAGCAGAAGATAGGAGGCAGCTGTTTCCCATGAGTAGCTTTGTTGCAGCTGGTTCTCCTGAAGGGAATTTGGCTGTTCTCATGACAGAAGGAGCTCAAGGCCTTGCTGTTTTTGGGGATGGCTGCTTTTGCTTCGGGGGAGCTCTGGTCTTCATCTCTGCTGAGAGCATCGTATCCTGGTTCCAGCACAGATTTCTTCAGCCTCTTAGTGCTGACACAGATGTAGACGGGACAGTGTCATGGGCTCCCAACCCTCGATTGGATCTTTCGGGTCTCCAGGGCATAGATAGACATTTGGCACTCTTTCTGCATTTGGCTTATGGGTGAATGTTGTAACCTGTAAATGTCCTGTATTAAACCTGCTGTCTTGCAGACCATTGGCTCTAGAAAGGTAACTAATAGGCTATGATAGCCCCAAAGCTCAAAATATCAGTAGAACTTAGTAGTGTGGTGCGAGAGAGAGCCCAGGTGTTGATGATGTTGCCTGACTCCTAAAGTCAGCCGTGTCTGAGATTGGTCTCTACCCCTGGACTTTTCAGTTATCAGATATGGCGCGCGCTCTTTCTGCTTAAGCGTTTTAACTTGGGTTTTCTGTTGCCTGAAATGGAAAGACTCCTGATTCAATTCCCGTTATGGTCAATGATGACCCACGTATATGACAGTGGTTCCGTAAGATTCTAATGAAGCTAAAACATTCCTGTTGCTTAGGATTTTTACTGTTCTTTTTCTGTGTTTAAATACACAAATAGCATTATATCGCAGTTGCCTACAATCTTCAGTACCGTAACATGCCGGACAAGTACATAACCCAGGAGCAGTCAGCTATGTGAGGCGGCCTAGTGTGTTGCGGGCTGCTCCATGGAGGTTTGCATCTGTGCACTCCGCGGTGTTTGCACACTGATAGCAGTACCCAGCCAGGCGTTTCTCAGAACGTTTTCCCGTCATTAAGCAATCGGACACATGAATGTACTAACAAACAGCCAGGAAGGCTGATTTTATTTTTACCTCCTCTCAATCCCTCCCTAAAATTTCATGATGCAAAAAATGGGTAAAATTACGCGCTAGAGGTGTATCATAGCAGTAGAATTTGTGCTTGGTGTAAGTGAAGGCCTGGGCTCAATGCTCGATCCCCAGCAAAATACACACACACAAGTTAAAGCAAGGAAGGAAGGAGGAAAAAGAAAAATGAGCAAGTTTTAAAAATGTGACGCTTGTATAGTTCCTTGTTTAGAAACCCGGTCTTAGCTTCCCTGGTATAGGATGCTGGCTTCTGATTTGTGTGCCTGCCCTTGATACCTTTGAGCATATTGATAACAGTGAGTAGCATGACTCGGTTTCCCTCTGAGCAATCCAGCATCACCTTTCTGGGCCTTTCGTGCTCCTCCTTCCTTCCTTGGATGTGGTGTGGCCCGTGCGAACTAATCCACAAGCGGGACCCACCTGGTTGTCCTACCAGCTCCCCCTTAGGTCCGTGGGCCATAACCCTCTTGTACTTACCGATCTCCAGGGCTTTTGTTGTGTCGGAGAACGGACCATTTTGTGCAATCCTGCTGCAGGCCAGCATTAATAGGCAATTGCCATGAGAGATAATACAGGAAGAAAAATGGCTAAAAATATTCAGTGAATCTCAGAAAATGACATCTCTTAAAACCTACAGTGTATTCCTATTGCCATAGCAACCCCCAGCTAGTGGAGGCGAAGCTGGTCTGTGACAGGCTGTCCCCAGCACTCCGGCCGGCCGCGGGGGCTCCAGGCTGTGGTGCGGATCGGTGAGGAGGCCGAGGGGGCCTCGGAAGTGCTGGGTTTTTGCTCCTCTGTCCCTTGTGGGGTGATTCGTGGTGAGGAAACTCTGGTTCCTTCTGTTCACACGGATCGTCCTCCAGCCTCTTTTCTAAGAAGGTGATAGTTTCTAACCTCTGACAAAGCATCCTGCGTTCTGTTGACACGAATGCTGGGGACTGCAGTGTGTCCCCAGGGGCAGCGGGGCTGGCTGGGGAGGAGGCTGGGGGGCCAGGCCTGCTGAGCGAAGAAGAGAGGAGAGGAGCTCTTGCCTCCTGGCTTCCTCTGCTTTTCCTCTGTCTCCCTCTTGTTTGCCTGACCCCTCTCCTTCCCAGCCGGCCCGCTGTGCAGTGGACTGGCCACACTCCAGTCTCGGGACGTGTGAGAAGGAGTCACGCTTTGACACAGGAGATGAGGCTGCTGTCTAGGAAGGAAGATAATACAAATGTAGGTACATAAACACTGTGTTGTCGCACTGGAATGCTAACATTCACTGGCAAACAGTAAGTGTTTTGTCACAACGTTACAAATGAGATTCCAGAATGCCACTTAAACTTTCATAATTTAGAGAAATATTCTGGCCCAGAGTTCTGGAGCATTCTCCCTCTAAGACTGCCCTGCATGGGCATGTCACACAACCTGAGTATATGGGTAGAGGAGTGCCTGTGGGCTGAACCTGGGACAATCTAACTTTAAAAAATGTAATGATAGTACTGCTTTATAATCCACTGGGGAAAATAAGAAAACATAGATCCATATTGATATAAATAAATAAACAGAGGAAAAGAAAAAGGCCCTCCTTGCAGTAAAATTCCAGCTACTACATGTAGGAGAAAAGATAGAATTAGAAAACTGCCATTTGGGAAATTTTATAGTAATAATTTATTCAGGTAAGATTTATCAGTGCATGTTAAGAGTACTGGGTAAAAGTTTGATAAGAAATAGTATATACAAGCTGGGTGTGGTGGCACATACTTGTAATTCCTGCACTCTGAGAGGCCGAGGCAGGAAGATCACAAGTTGAGCCCAGCCTAGGTAACTCAGTGACTTCGTAAGACCCTATCTCAAAATAAAAAAATTTTAAAAAGGGCTGAGATTGTAGCTCATGCAAGGCTCTGAATTCAGACCCCAGTACCACAAACAGACAATGGAAAAAAGAGAAAGAGAGAGAGAGAGAGAGGGAGAGAGATTTACACAATTTCAAAGTAGCACCTCACAAAATACTTGCTGGCTTCAAAGAGAAAAATAACCACCTTCGAATAGAGAGGCATGTTAGACCCCACCCGAACCACGTGTCAAAATTAACACTGCAAGGGACAAAAGGGAAAATCGATGTCATGTGCCTCCTAATGCGGGCAGTAAAGGAGGATGCAGTGTCATTCCTGTGATATTCCTGCCATAAGTACAGAACCTGAATCTAATGTGAGGGAACATCAGACGAACCCCAAATAAAGAGCATTGTATTAAGTAAATGGCTTTTGTTCTTCAAAAATGTCAAAGTCATGAAAGACAAGGAAATACTGAAGGAAGGAAAAAAAAAAAGGAAAACTGAAGAACTATTCTAGTTGAATGAACCTAAAGAGACATGACAACATATGCTCTTAGATTGGATTATGGATCAATTCTTTTCTTCTCTGTCTATAAAGAACATTATTAGGAAAATAGGTGAAATTTGGAAACCATGTGTAATTTAGGTAATAGTATTATATCAATATTAATTTTCTAGTTTGGGTAAGGTATAGGGTTATGAAAGAAATGTTTTTTTTTTTTTTTTAGAAAATATATGCTCAGTTCTTAGGGATAAAGAGGGATCTTATCAGCATCTTACTCTCACATGGTTCAGAAGAACAGCATATAGGGAGGGTAAATGCTAAGCAAATGCAGTTGAGTGTATTCTGTACTTTTTCTGTAAAAAAGTACTTTGTGCTTTTAAGTAAGTCTGAAATTATTTCAGAAAGTTCCCCATCTGCCGACTCTAAGGCCTCCAACCCCATTTTTTCCCTTTGGTATGGGTATTGAACCTGGAGCCTTCCCACTGAGCTTGTATTCTTGGCCCTTTTTATTTTTAAATTTGAGATAGAATCTTGCTAAGTCCCCAAGTGGCCCAGGCTAGACTTGAAATTGAGATCTTCATGCCTCAGCCTCCCAGAGTGCTAGAAGTACAGGCAGGCACATCCATGTCTGCCTCTAAGCCACATCCCTTTCTTTTTTGGGGGAACCCCTTATGTAGTTGAGGCTGGCCTTGAACTCACTGTGTAGCCCTGGCTGGCCTCCAACTTGGGATCACCCTGCCTCAGCCTCCTGAATACTGGCATTAGAGGGATGCGCCATCATGCCTAGCTCCTAGCCATTTTGAGTGAATTTTTCCTTACTATTTCCTTTACTCTGATGCTATATTTTAGTATGTAGGACCTCTCTGCTCCTTTCACAAAACAGAATCTGCGTGTGAAGAGGGTGTGTATATGTGTCTAAGTGTCTAAAATGCAGCTACTTCCTCAGTGTGTCACAAGAGGCTAAACATACAGCCAGGATAAAGTCGACTGGTCCAACGCCAAATCCTCAGTGAATGAGGTCACAATCTCTTAGTGACTCTTTTCAAGTTTCTTAGGGAGGGGAGGGCGTAGCCTCGGGAGGCTTTGACCCAGCTCCGCCAGACAAGGAGAAACAGCACGGAGCTCTGTTCTTCAGTGCCTGCCTCTCTCTGTCTGTCTGTCTGTCTGTCTGTCTGTCTGTCTCTGTCACACACACACATACACCTCTTTCTTTCCTGTTTTCTGGAACCTTTTCAAACCCTAGTCCTGGCGAAGGGGACAGCTGTCTGTCACAGCAGGGGGCAGTTTCTTCTCCTGAGGCCCCATAGGGAAGTTGTATAATTCAGGTTCCGCAGGTGGCCAGGTGGGGTGGCAGAAGCCCGGTGCCCCTGGCTCTATTTTGGCCCAGCCTGTCTAGAACCTTGTAACTAGGTCCAAAGACCTAGAATACAAATCCCAAAGCACCCCAATGTCTACACAGTGATCATGTCAGGAAGAGATTCCAGGAGAAGGTTTGCCATGTGCCACATTAAATTTCATGCCCCTCCTTTCTCTAGCAGGTGGCCACTTTAATTCACTCATTTCAGTACCGTGAGTGGCAGCGAGGCAGAGAGTGGTTCTGCTATTTATAAATGATCTGATTGAACGAAGTAATATCTTGATTTCTTCCCCGCAGTTTAGGGACTATGACAAGAGAAGACTGAAGGATGGGCAAGGCAGGGGCTCCTCTCCCTTGGACGTGAGCCTTTCTGTCTAAGCCCAGCTGGCCTGTGCTTGGAGGGAGGCTTCGAGGAGGAAAAAGGAGTCATTTTCAGTTCTGAAAAGATATTTGTCTCAATTCACCAAACACCAGCCGCCAGATATGAGTTATATAAATCAAACTGGCTTAGAGCTTCAGGCTGTGAAAAAAATTAAATATTTAAGAGCCAACCAGCCTTTATCTGATCAGATTAGACTGAAAATAAAGACATGAAATCTCAGCCCTTTTAAAAACGGCCACAGTCTCTACATCCCTGTGGAAAGAGTGCACCCTGCAGCTAGGTCCAAGGTGGAGCGTAGATAACAGAGAATCGAAATCTCTGCCCATTGTGTGGCCCATGTGCCACATCCTACCTCTCAGATGGCTTTGCTTCTGTGATATTGCATGCAAAATCGCAGCACTGTTTAGCAATAGCCAAGTGATGCGTGACTGGATACGAAGTTCAGGCCTTGCTCGGGGCTGGACAGCCCTTAGCTCTCCAATGGGAGCCGGGCTGAGAAGAAGCCTTCGGTCAGGGAGGGGACAGCCAGTGTCCTCCCCTCTGCCTGGTTCACTCAGACCTCCAGGACCCGGTGACGTTAAAGAGATTTTAGTTTTTTCCAGGTTCCCTTGTGGAAACATATCAAGAAGTCTTTATGGGGACAATGCATCATTTCCTGGACAACCTATGCTTTCTTTTCTTTTCAGTCTGAGGAAGTACTTTGGAGCCAATATTTGTAACTTTAGCAGAAATGTTCTTGCAAGGATTTCCAAGCTCCTATCACACAGGCTTGGGAAAGAACGACTGTATTTAAGGAGAAGCAGATGCCTTGCTGGAGCCCGCGTCCTCCATGGCAAGGGGAGGAGCTGGGCGGAGAGGGCTGAGTCCCAGCACCTCTCTCCAGGACTGCGAGTGGTGGCTGGTGGTCACTGTTGTCTTCAACTCTGTGAGTTCTGCCAGGAATTGCGTTTCCCACATTCCCCATAGCAATGGTCTCTCTCGAGTACTGCTCAGGACTGGGACAAAGTTATTGGTGATATTCAGGCTTAAGCCTCCCTTCTGGTTAGCTGAGTCATATGTAATGACACCGTAATGTCCCATGTGTCTTGGTTACAGAACAGCCCTATGACCCTTTGACCTCATTGTATTTACTATAGTGAGTCAGGGATGGCTTCGCTACTTTGCCTCTCCTCTCACCAAGAGCTGGGGTCCATTTTCCCTTTCTATGAATTCAAATGGACACTGAAATAGGCTTTAAAAGACAGAGTGCATTGGAAGGGACGGTGTGAGTGCCAAGGCTGGGTACTGAGACACTCACTAGCAGCTTCCAAGTTTGTCCTGCTTGGCCACGGTCGTCATGTCTGGCTACTCTGAGACTTCAAGGAAGCCCGAGCTGACCAGCTGGAGAAGGGCTGAGGTGCCAGATGCCTCAGTGACCCCATCTTAGCCCTCCCTGCCAGCCACCTGGTGAATGACCAGCGCCGATAGCACGGGAACAGGAAAACCACCCAACGTAGCCCTGTCCAAATTGCTGACCCACAGAACCAGAAGGAAACAAAGATGGTTGATTTAAGACTGCAAGGATTAGAGTGATTTGTTATCTAGTAATGGATAATTGAAACATACACAGTGAGAGCTAAGAGACCGCACCACACAGCAACAATAGGCTCCTCATGACTAAAGGTTTTTATGTCATTCAAATTGCCAGAACTCTGCTGAGCTGGGAGCAGAGCCCAGAAAAACTGGATGCCATGTGTGATCTACATGTTATCAACAGAGCAGCTCTTTTCTCATATGTTCTGTTCATCACCGCACCCTTGTGTGGCTATTGTGCCTCTCTCCTGTGAGCCCATTTGTGTGTCTCTCTCTCTCTTTTCACAGTACTGGAGATTGAACCCAGGGCCTTCACACTGAGCTACATCCCCAGCTCTTTTTTTATTTTTTATTTTGAGACAGGTCTTGATTAAACCACTAAATTTCTTGTGCTAGGCTTGAATTTGCAATCTTCCTGCCTCAGACTTCTGGAATGCTGGGATTATAGGTGTGCAGCACCATGCCTGGCTTCGTTTAGCTTTTTTTTTTTTTTTTTTTCCCCGTTTAGCTTTTAAAAGACATAATAGTAACATTTGTGAGCAATCCAGTTGTTCAACAGTAGGGACCCCAGTAAGTAATTTATGGTCTATTCACTCAGTAAAAAAAAAAAAAGCAACTTGAATTTATTCAAATGAATGCTATAGAATGACATCTGTGGCCAATGAGAGATATTCCTAATATATAGTATGACACAGTGTGAGCCTACAAAAAGTCTCATAGGTAGCACTCACAGATGTGGAAAAGAATTGAGCACTTGCAACAGTCAGTGTAGGATGTGGGGAGTTTACACACTCGTTTGAGTTTCCTGATTAGTGTGCACAGAGCTTGTGCAATGATGAGACAGTAAGAGAAGTGTCATTTAGGAGGTGGAAGTAGAGATGGGGTGGAGGACTCTGTCAGGCTGCGGGGGGAGGTGGAAATGGACCAGAAGAACGTGACTTAGATCAAAACATGCATGGTTTCTTGGGGGCCCCACTCAGCATTTGCTCTTCTGTGCACAGAACTGATGATGACTGGACCTCTGTTCAGAGTCCTGAAGCCCAAGGCTGGATTGTGGGTGTTAAGTGACTGAGTGACCTTGTCCCAGCTTTACCATCAGATGGTATTTGTTCAGCATTCTCTTGTCTAGCAAGTGCCTGGGTTGAATTCCCCAACACCACAAACCAACCAGCCAGCCAACCACTCTGTTACTTTAATGAGTCAGGAAGTGAGGTGCTATTCCCTTTATCTTTCAGCAAAAGCAGGCCCCTCCCTGAAGGGTGCCCAGCAAGCACCTGCTTGCTGTCTGGGCTTTTGGTCCAGCCCTCACTTCTTTTCCCTGCATCCTGCAAGAGTAAGATCTCTGTACCAGGGAATCGGTCATCCGCATCTCTTTTGCTCATCTGTTGGAAACACCAACCTGGGGACCGCTTCCCCCCGTTCTGTTCACGTTGTCGGGAGCGGCGGGCATGTGACCCAGGCATGGCCAGATGGCATCGTCCATTCTCCAGGCCTTGCGGTAGAGGGGGCCACAGGCAGGCACAGGACTGAGCCAGGCCGCGGAGGCTCATGTCTGAGACTTGCTGGAGCTACAGATCCTGTTTCTATTTGGGTTGCTAAGCCAGGAGGTCACAAGCCCAGAGCTGCTTACGGCCACCTGTGCCACCTCCCGGAGTGAGCCTGCCTGGGAGTGAAGTCAGCACCGGAAAGCAGGGCTGGGCAAGGGCAGAATCAGATTTTTGAGGGTCACTTTTCGGAAACCTGTGTTCAGCCGGTCCAGAATTTACTCGTGGTTTTCTCAGTTGCATGAAATGCTTTTCTTTCTCTCTTAAGACATTTGAGTTGAATTATTTTCACAGCAAACATGGGAGAAGGTGGAGCTTGAGTGAGGCCTGTAAGATTTGAGCAAACTTTCTTTTGAGACAGGTCTCATATGTCACTAAGTTGCCCAGGCTGGACTTAAATTTTTGATCCTCCTACCTCAGCCTCCCAGAGTGCTAGGATTACTGGCATGTGCCACCACACAGGGCTACTTTACATCACGTTTGTTTGTTTGTTTGTTTTGCAGTGCTGGAAATAGAGCCCAGGCTAGGCAAGTGCTCTGCCATGGGGCTCCATCCCCAGCTCCACTTTGTGGTTTTTGAAGTGAGGTCACACACCATCACATTTTAGCTTCATCACAACTTTTTGGAGCAGGCACAGTATTATTATTTCCACCTTGCAGAAGAGGAAACTGAGGATTAGAGAACTTGGGTGAAGTGAGCAGAGGCCCAGAGTTGGGGAGCAGCAGGGTTGGGGCACAAATCCAGTTCCCTCCTTCCTCCCTCTTGCAATGCTGCAGTGCATTCTAGGCACCAAGCTACATCACCAGCCCCAAATCCAAACTCTTTACTACACAGAGAAGTTTCTTGTGGTACGTCAGACTTGGGTGGGCAGAAAGCGGGTAGGGTGGGATTTTGGCGAACACGTGCCGCAGTGACAATGACTGTAGCCCTCCTTCTGCATCTGCTGGGAGTTGGATCCAGGACCCCCGTGCATATCAGCATTCTTCTGTTGTTGTTGTTATTGTTTTTGGTGCCAGGGATTGAACTCAGGGCCTTGTGCTTTGCAAGGCGAGCACTCTAACCACTGAGCTAAATCCCCAGCTGATAACAACATTCTTGGATGCCCTCGTATAAAATCTCCCTCATAAAAAATAGTGTAGTATTTGTATATAACCTATTATATCCTCCTCTATACTTTAAATAATCTCCAGATTACTTTTACCTAACACAATGTAAGTGCTGTGCAACTAGGTGTTATACTGTATTTTTAGGGAATAATGACATGAAACAAGTGTATACATGTTTAATAAAGACACAGTTTGTTTTTTCTGCCTAATAGTTTACCTGGTTGGTTGGATCTGCAGTTGGGGAATCAATGGGTAGCAAAGACTGACTGTATTTTGGGTCTTTTGCTTCTCGTAATTGTGCAATACAGCATTAAATACACAATAACTAAAAGTTACTGTTTGCCATGTCCCTAGCAGGGGCTAAGTAAATACTTTATGTGCATTACCACTCTTCTTTTCCTTTACTTGATATTCATATGAGAAGGTATTGCTACTATTGCCATCATTTAACTAAGAAGATCAAGTAAGCAAAACTCAGAAAAGTGAAGCTACTTACCCTAAGTGACCCAGTGACTAATGACACAATGATTCCTTGGCCTTCTTAATCCCCAGAACATAGCTATTATAAATAGGATTATTCTCTTGATTTCTTTTTGTTATTAGTGCATAGAAATGCTACAGATGTTTGTATATTGATTCTGGAAACTGCGACTTTGCTGTATTCACTTATCAGTAATAAAAAGTTGAAGCTTTTGTTTGTTTGTTTTGGTGGACTCTTTAGGGTTTTCTCTATATAAGACCACATCATTGGCAAAAAGCAAGTTTAATTTCTTCCTTTTCTATTTGGATGTCTTTGTTCTTTCAGTTGCTTGAATGCTCTGGGTAGGACTTCCGGTGTTCTTTGAATAGAGAAGGTGACAGCAAGCATCCTTGTCTCGTTTGGGCCTTAGAGAAAAGGCTTTTACTTCTCTACTGCTGGGTAAGATATCAGGTGCGGATTCACTGTATGACTTTTCTTGTGTTGAGGCACATTCCTTCCATAATTAATTTGCTGAGTTTTTCCCATGAAAGGAGTTTGAATTTTGTTGAATTCTTTTTCTGCATCTATTGAGATGATTCTTTTGGCTTTTGTCCTTCATTTTATTAATCTGATGTATCACAAAGCTTGATTTACGTATGTTGATGTATCTCTGCATCCCAGGAATGAATTTCCCTTGAACATGATGGGTGATGCTTCTTATGTGTTATCGAATTTAATTCGCTAGTATTTCATTAAAGATTTTTGCATCATCAAGAATATTGCCCCATAATTTTCTTTTCTTGTGATATCTTTGTCTGGCATTGGTATCAGAGTAGTGCTGACCTCATGAAAAGAGGTTGGCAGTATTCCCTTCTCTTGGATTTTACGGAAGAGTTTGTGACCTGCCCTCTTAGCGGTGAATATACTGATACTTGTTAGCGACTCCTGCTTGGCCTTTTGGTCTTTCCAGTGGGCTGGGAAGCTGTGGTTCTAGATTTGTCTTTTCCATTGTACGTCTTCCCTAATGACTAAGGGGCCTAAGTTCCCTAAAACTCCACACAGGACATGGTTCTCCATCTTTCCCACTGGCTCTACCTGGCTGGTCAGGTGGCAGTGGATTCTGTGGATATTTCCCACAACCACCTTACTTCCAATATTCTAGCTCCTGCTGGTGCTTGGAAGCCTGGAGTTAACACTGAGAGGGAACGGGAGAAGTGGGGTCCTGACAAGGAGGCCTACACCCCCAAACTCCGGAAAGTCTTTCCTCTGTGGCTCCCCTACCCTGCACATCCTGTGGGGGGATCAAATGCAGCTCCTCATGGATTGTTTTTATAAAGTCCTGCCCTCTGTTATAATCACCTGAGGGCACAGCACACACAATTTAAAAACAATTAAAAGATATAAAACAGAGGCTTGGCAATGATGGCAATTTTTAAAAATTAGCAATAAAACACCACTTTGAGGCTTGCCTGGGGCTCTGGAGATAGCTGGTCCTGCTGGGCCCTGTCAGCGGGGCACTAGGAGGGGCTTTTTCTCCAACCCCTGCAGCTGTTTGCTCAGGAGCTGCCCTTCAGTCACCCTCCTCAGACTCCCTGAGTCCTTATGACTCAGCTCCAGGCCGGCACCAACTCTATTTTCTTCCTGTCCCTGGCTGTGGGTGGCTTGCAGGAGGCTCCGACAGGGACGGAGCAGCTGGTCTTCTTGTAAGTGTCCAGCATAGGCAACCAGCTTAGGAGCCATCACTAGGAGTTGGTGACTAACTAATAATATTGATTGTCATCATCGTTGTCATTGTCATCACCACCCTCAGGAGTGCTTAGCTTTTGCTGGCAGTGCTGGGGATTGAACTCAAGGACTTGCACATAGTAGGCAAGGACTCTACCACTGAACTACATCCCCAAACCTTTTCATTTTATTTCAAGACGGGGCTTTGTTAAGGTGTCTAGGTTGGCCTTGGACTTGGAATCTTCCCGCCTCAGCTTCCCAAGTAGCTGGGATTACAGGCAGGCACCACCATACCCAACTGAGAGCTAATTTTGATGGTGGCTTCTTGATGGTGGCTTTTGCTCTGTAAAGGGAGGTGTAGTAGCTCATTGCTAAGGTCTCTGTAGCTTTGTTAGATGCGTGGTTAGAATCAGAGGGCAGGAAGGGAGGCCAAGGCAACCACACTAGCCAGATTGGAAGAGAACTTGGGAAGAGGAAGCACCACACTGAAGTCGCTGCAGGTAGATAGAAGGTCTGTGTGCGGCTGGGCTTCTCTCGCTGGTGGCAGAAGTGCAGGTAGCTTTGCTTGAAGGCTGAGGGTGAACCCAGGCTTGAGAGAGCTGAGCTATCAGCTCCAGCTTCCTCACCCCCTGAATGGCCTGGGCTGACTCACCGGACTTCTCTGCACTTTAGCTTTCCTCCCTGGTAAGAGGAAGGGCCTGGGCTGGTCTAGGTACTCCCCTCACAGCACTGCAATATCGGTTTCTGATTCTCAGAGCTCCAAGCATCACTGGCAAATATTTATTGACGTTCTTCTAGCTGCTGGCGGTAGGAGGGATTTCTCATCAAAGAAGCATTTCCCAGACTCTTTCCAGGGGCCAGGCCCAGCGGCATCCCTACGGGGAGGGAGAATTTGGGCTCAAGTTCACATTTCTTACCTTTCCCGCTGCTGACTTGGTGGTTGCCATTTTGTCTCTGTCCCTTCGGCCTCCGGGTGGTCACATTCTGGGATTTCCTAGCTCCCTCCCCACGAAGACCCGGCCAGGCCCCTCGGACAGCAGGCAGGTTTCCTTTGCAGGCTCACGCAGCCCCAGATCTCTCATCCGCAGCAGCGTCCCCCTGGCTGCATTCAGCCCCTCTGCCCAGCTTACCCTGCACGTTCTCCTCAGCTCTGCAGGTCATCTGTCACAGGGGGCAGTCACAGCCCAGCGGGAATTCGCTTCATCTTTGCCTCTGCCCCATTGGCTGGGAAACACGTACACTCAGCATTTCAGCCACGGAAACTCCACTTTGCTCGTGCCTAAAATGGAGAAGTCAGTGGCTCTGCAGAAAGCTGCACACTGTGCTGCGGCCTAGACCCGTGGACTCTTTGTACAATACACGGTGCCTTTGTGTTCTCAAGAGGTCTGTGATACTGGTGGTGAAAAGAGACCCACAAGTGTGAGACACTTGGAAAACAGCCAAGTGCAGTACGCTGTCAGGATTATCATTGGGTGCCAAAGTGTGAGGTCCCGAAACACCAACGCTTGCACTAGTGTCTGAGGGCACTCACGCTGAGCACATGGGCACATCTTACTTTGATCTCATCGAAAGCCCGGGAGACAGGGATGAGCGTCCCCTTTTTATACACCAGCAAACTGAGTCACAAACAGTTTAATTGGCTCCTAGTCTCATGGATGGTAAGACAGCCCAGCTCTGTTCAACTCCAAAATATGTGCCTTTGAAACTCTGTGCTCAGTCATTGCTTTTGTAAGCTCCATGGAGTGGGGGCTAGGTGTTATGGGTGTTTTCCAGAGCCCAGTTAAAATATATATATATATATATATATATATTATTGCATGCTGCACCTCTTAGGGGCAGAAGCATCTACAGAAAAAGCCAGATGCGAAGCTTGCTTTTCTTAGAGTCAGGATGGGAGGCGTTGAGGACTTTAGAGAAGTGCACAGTTCAAGCCTGGCCATCCCCAGTGGGATGAGGGTGGGTTGTGAATTAGTGAGGAAAGAGAAAAGGAGAGAAAGTAGAACACACCCATAAAGCAGCAAAGAAAACCTCCAACTACAGTCTGAACCCCACACACCCCAACACGGCACCTGTTTCTGAAGTCTCCAGTCCCGCTCTTGTCCCTGCACAATCCCGTGGAGCACACAGCATGCCCCGAGGCAGGCCCTGCTGGCTTGAGTCTGAGTCTCACACAACTAGGGGCCTCTGGAGGGTGGGGCCGGCTTTACCCTAATTTGTATCCCCTGAAGCGAGTTTGTCCCTCAGCCAGTATTCGTTCAAATGCATTGAAATTAGGAAGCATCCTGTGCTGCTCTCTTTTTTTAGCCTTTGTTTCTTTTTCTCCTCTGTGCTTTTTGGAAAGTAGCAGCGATGTAGGAAGACAGAACAGCAGAGCAGCCCCTTGGTAGTTATAAGCGGAAATGAATGCGGTGCCATCTTTTTTTTTTTTTTAAACCCTGCATTTGATCTGTCCCAGATTGGATTCCCATTCTTAGAAGAAAAATAAAAGGGAAAGACATGAAACCATCTCGCCCCTCTGAGGCAGCCTGAAGGGTCTGCCTCAGAAAGGACTGAGGGGAAATGTTCAATTTTACTGGTTTGTTCTCTGGGTCCTTCTCTCCAGGATGCTGTTTAGGGCACTGCCTGAAGTGGAAAATGGAGAACAGGTGAGCAGTCGGCTGTGAAAATCTCTAATGCGCCCGGCACCCCTTTGGGAACGAGGTGAGCTCTGGCTGGCGCTCAGGATCAACATCTTTCAGTTCAGCAGGCTTTGTTTCTGTAATGGGAATTAAACTCCCTCAGGTGGCTCCATCATGGAGGGATTCTGTGCAGTCAGCAGCGGGGCCGCGGCATCTAAAGGGAGCGTGCTGGGGGTCTTGGAAGGGGCCCCGGGCTCCTCCAGGGCCCTTGGACAGCTTGAGCCTCCTGGGTAGGGGGGAGCACCATGCTGGCATTACTTCCAGACAATGGAGTTGGGACAGTTCCTGGGCTGGAGGGGACCGTGGGCCTCTGTGGATCCAGACCTGGGGGACTTGGAACCACCACAGCACCTCGTGGTAACAATGGGGTGGGTGGCCCCTCATAAGCTTGTTAGCTCCCTGGAGTGTTCTATAAAGAGTTAGTCCTTGGACTGGTAGGAAAGGGTATCTATCTATCTATCTATCTATCTATCTATCTATCTATCTTTCTAATAATAATAATAACAGGAGAAAGAAGCAAGTATTCTGTATTTACTATGTCCCAGCCCCTGTGCTAAATCCCTTGCATTATTATTATTTATTTATTTTTGTTAGCACATGTTTGCAGTACATGGTATTTACATTCCTTATGCGGAGCTGCTATATGTACATAACACATCTTAATTCCTTCTTTAATCCCCTTTCCCTCTCCTCCCTCACCCTCCCTCCATCTCGTGATCCCCTTCCCATTTAAGAAATATCTATCTCACTTTGGGGATTTAGCTCAGTGGTAGAGCACTCCCCTAGGAAGTGCAAGGTCTTGAGTTCGATCCTCAGCACACCCCCCCAAGAAATATCTATCTCCCCACTTCCTATTATCTTTTATTTTTCTCCTTATTTATAATTCGGTTTTCTCATATAAGAAAAATGATGTGCTATTTAAGCTTGTGTGTCTGATTCATTTCACTTAACATTATGGTTTCAAGATGCATCCATTTTCCTACAAATGACTCAAGTTTATCTTCGTGTATGGCAGAATAGTATTCCTCTGTTGTAAATACCACATTTTCTTTATCCTTCATCTGTTGATGGACATACAGGCTGCTTCCAAGATTTAGCTATCATGAATTGTGCTGCTATATACATGGGTATGTATATATCACTACATAAATATGATGTCTTTAACTGTTTTGGGAAGATACCTACAAGGGAAACACCTGGGACAAATGGAATTTCTGGTTTTAGTTTTTTTTGAAGACTCTCCATGATGGTTTCCATAGTGGTTGTACGAGTTTACGTTCCCACCAAGAATTAAAAATCTTCCACACAGCAAAAGAAACAACCAACAGAATGAAGAGAAATACATAACGGGAAAATTTTTTTACAATCTATTCCTCAGATGGAAGACTAGTATGTAGAATATATAAAGAAGTGAAAAAAATTAGACCTCCCCAAATAAAAAACTCAAGAGAAAAATGGGCAAGTGAAATGAACAGACACTACACAGAAGAAGTACAAATGGCCAATAAATACATGAAGAAATACTCAGCATCACTGGTCATTAGAGAAATCAAATTAAAACTACACTGAGATTCTATCTTACCCCAGAAAGAAGGGCCATCATCAGGAAATCAAATACCGTGGACTCCCGAAATTCTAAGGGAATTCTTGGGGAAAGTTTTGTGGGTTTCTAGGTAAGAAACTCTAATGCACCCTCGAATTGTGAAAAATTGCAATTTCAGGTATGATCAGAAAAATGCCTATAAATGCCTGTTTTTATAGTTTGGACCCTAAATATGCTATGTCTCCTGCAGTTATGTAATTTAATTAATAAAATATCATACTAATAAAGCCTTAGAAGGTGGAATTGGGACATCACCAACTGGTGGAGTGCAGGGCATCATGGTGGCGTCTTAGGCCTCTCAGGGCTTTATGAAGAACAAAACTGAGAACACTCTAGACAGCTACACGCAGTACAGCAACCCGTCATGAAGTGGGGTTGCTGATGCATCAGCTGGAGATGCACCAAAGAAACAACTGCAGAGTATATTTGTGGTTTCCTCAAAATTGTGGGGGTTTCCACGAACAATTATTAGTTAGGTTCTAAGGAAAAATCTGTGAATGACTGAGACTGCAAACTCTGAACAGTGACTTCGAGGGGATATACTGTAATAATAAATGCTGGCGAAGATATGGGGAAAAAGGAACACTTCTACATTGTTGGTGGAAATGCCTTGGTTATTATTATGTGAGAGCTATGTCTTCTCTCTTTAACAAAAATTTAAACTTTGTCCAGTTAGCTTCTTCCTCTCTCTGACCCTGTTCTTTTAAAATAATGTAGAATCTGCAGAATGGGTATCGGGAAGTAGGCTTGGAGAGGCAAGGAGAAGGGGAAGGGCTCTTCTTGCTGGGGCAGCTCCAAAGCTCTGCTTCATTGTGGATGATTCTGGTAACAGGCAAAGTGCAGGTAAAGATTTTAAAAAGAAGCAAGAGAAACTTCCTTGGTGAGCTAAGTTGACCTATATAATAAGTAGAGGATGGGGAGAGTGAAAAGCAGAAAAAATTTGTGGGTTAGGGTGTTGGGTAGGGCTGTTAGGTAAAGTGCAGTCGGGTTTGAATTTCAGATAAACAACAAATAATTTTTTTTTTTTTGTATAAGTACAGTGGTATTTCAATTCATGAACTTAATTGTTTCCACAGTTTTGGTCCAACAAATTCTGTAACCAGAACTGTGGAAAGAAATAAGTTCGTTTTTATTGGGGTTTTTTGGTGCTGGGGATCGAACTCAGGGCCTTGAGCTTGCTAGGCAAGCACTCTAACCGTTGAGCTAAGTCCCCAGACCCAGAAATAAGTTCATGAACTGAGGTTGCAACTGTCTATATTTTTTAATGTGCTGGTCCCAGATAATAGACGGACCTATTTATACTAAAATATCTGAAATTCATTTTTAACCAGGATCCTTTTTGCTGTTTATTTCATTTTGTTTTGTTTTTGCTGCATGTGCCGAGTTGGGGAAAGTTTTGTGGGTTTCTAGGTAAGAAATTCTGGAGCAGTTAGTGGATGGGGGTAAGGGAATTGGGTACAGGAAGAAAAGGTATTTTAATGAACACTGGGGATTAGAAACTGGATCTCCTTTCTGTTTCTTGAGTGGTGCTCTGATGATTAGAAGACTTTAGAAATTATATTTGGTTCTTCAACTGTCTCCTTCAAATGTAACTTCGTGAACAGACTGTGTGAGTTAGGATAGTGGCTTGTGTCCGGGGTGCCTATCCACTGTTTTGATCAATTTTCATAATTATGCAAGATGGCCTGCATCATTCTTGCTTTACAGAAAAGGAAACAGAGGCTCATAGAGGCTAAATTCCTTGCCCATAGTCACACAGTAAGTAGTGGAGCTGGGTTCCAAGTTTGGTTTCATTTAAACCTGAACTCTAAAGAGCCCGCTTCAAACTGAATCTCTACTTCCCAATTAAAATGCCGCCGATACAGGTTTTTTTTTAATATTTGAATATAACATGATAAATGCCTTCTCCTTCCTCAAATTCATCCACCTCTCTCTCCCCCTCCCTCTCCGTCTCTATGTGTTCCTGGTCTGAGCCAGCTATCATAATCCCTGCACGGTGTTAGCGTCACGATAACGGCCTATGAGAGAATCATACAATATTAGCCCAGTGGAGGATATTCAAGGCCACAGAAGTCTGATCGCAAGTGTGTGCTGAGACGGATGTTACAGCAGTTGCCAGGGGCCCAGCCGCCAGGCAGTTGTGCAGAGTAGAATTTACCTTGGGGCATTCACTGTGAGCCAGCGTCCGGTCCCAGGCACATCCCCAGCCTCACTAGTCCGAATACCCAGTCAAATTTGACTGGATGCAGGGACAATAACTCATAATAACAAAGCTAAAAGAGAGAAATACAAACAAAAAAGCCAACGCACAGTAAGACATAAACCAGCTAAACTGACTTTAGCCTGACCAACCTTTTCTCCTGGGACGAGATGCGGGGAGTCAAGGTACTCACGAGTTGTTGGGCTCCCGAAGTCAGCGCAGGAGCAGTTAGGTAGAGAGTTTAATGGCCTTGAGCGCTGAGGTCTGGGGCTGAACAGCTACCTGACACAGTGAGTGGACACAGACTTTCACTGAACTAGGCCTTCTGTCTTCTGGGCGAAGCTAGGACACGGGGTCTCAAACCAGGTCCAAGTAGGAAATAAACGGCGCACTCAAAAGGGAAAAGCAATTGCAGAGATTTTAAGGAAGGGGTTCTTTTCAAAAGTATTTCAGAATTAACAAAGGATGCTGAAGCACCCCTAACCTGGCAACTCTCAAGAGCAAAAAGGAAGCAGTTACCAGAATTTGGGGACAGGCAGAGCCGTGCGGTACGAAGGGGCATTTCCATAGGATTGGGGGGTACAGCCGCCGCCAGTCTGGCAAGGAGGGAAGCCCCGGAAGAAAAGCCCTGGCTTCTCTGTGATTGTCCCCTGGCCTGCCAGTGCCTGCCATCAACTAGACACAGCTGCAAGCCAGAGGGCCAGAGGTGGGGTCCGCGCGGGCCGGGCTCTCAGGCCACAGACAGGGTGCAGAGGTGGAGCGCACATGCAGAGGTGCGACCGAAGGGAAGGGCCCGATGAAGAGATACTGTTTTCTTCTCTCTTTGACAACGGTGGCTGCTCCAAATGCTTCAAGGCTAGTTGAAGCCTTTCGCTTTGGGCGCTGCAAGCTCTGGTCAGGGTCTATCCCACAAGACTCCACCCCACAGCTTTCTGAGATGACCCCGCCCTCCCACAGCTACTTTATATGGACTCCAGGTCCATGAGAAGACCCTCTGCTCCCCACGACGAAGCAGAAAGTCTGCAGTTGGCTGGCGGGACACTACACACACATGAGCCTGCCTCTCCTTTTCTGTCTATATAAGCAGCCTTCCCTCACTCTTATCACAACAGCCCAAGTACAGTTTTGCCGTGTGCTGCAACGTAAGATCTAAGAAAGCCTCTTTCAGGTGGTTTTGTTCTACCTGTTCATGGTTCCTATCTCTGGTAGAGCAGGCTGAGCTGGTTACATTAAGAGCTAGTAACCATTAAGGCTGCTCATGTGAGATGGCCAGCAGCTAGGTCTGGTGACACTGAGGGCAGCTAGTAGCCAGAAGGGTCGAGAGCAACAGAGAGCTGGAGAGCCCCCAAATCTGCTAGCTCCAGCTGCTGGAAGAGTTCCAGGGAGTGGACTGGTCAGTAGCCACCAGCTCTGGCTTCCTGGGGAGCTGCAGGGAGGACCGTTAGCACCAAGAGCTGAGAGCTGCTGGCATTCAAAGCTCAGCTGCTAGCAGCATTAAGGGAGCTGCGCTTTGCCTGTTTGTGATTTCTCTCCAAACTGAGCAAAACAACCCTTAGCCAAATGGCAACAGAGGGACAGACAGAGAAATCTGGTATGTAGGACTTTCAGATTGCACTCCTTCTTCCTAGGCTTTCTCTCCCGGTTACCTGCTTCTGCTTGATATGTTCCAGAATAATTCCTCTAGTCTGAGGACTTGGGGATCCTCCTAGCCTGAGCCATTCTCTTTCTTTAAGGTGCCTCCAAATATCGCTGTTCTGATTAGGTGAAGTAATGAAGTTATTCATGTAATCCCATTGCTATATGTTCCTCACTTTCCCATGGCTTACAAGACGAGGGTGGAGCAGCACCCAGAGGCTTCCATGAATCAATCTAATTCAGCCTCACTGAATAGAAAAGGGCAAAGGCTAACTTATGCACAGGCCAGGGCTTCTCAAAGACTCTCTTGGCATCAGCTTTATCAAGATTGATTTTTTTTTTTCCTTTTTGTGGTGCTGGGGATCAAATCCAGGACTTTACACATGATAGGCAAGTACTCTACCACTGAGCTATGCGCCCCAGCCCTTTGTGTTTATAAAAGCACTCGTAAACATGGGAAATGTGAGACCCAAAGGGATATCTCTCGAATGGTAAGATTTCAGTTTAATAGTGTGATGATAAAGGGGACTAAATAATGCCCTTTCTAAACATGTCCACATCCTGATCCCCTGAACCTGTGACTCTCTTGCCTTATATGAGAAAGGAAACTTTGTAGATGTGGTTAGTAAGGATCTTGAGATGTAGATATTTCCCTTGAATTGTCAGGTTAGGCCCAGGTTCCTTACTAGAGCAAGGTAGTAGGGTCAGGAGAGAGAGGAGAGATGACAGAAGCCAACCTTCAAGAATGCACTTGAAGATAAGGACCAAAGAGCCAGGAACCAAAAAATACAGGAAGCTTCCAGGAAAAGCCAAGGAAATGATTCTGCCCTAGCGCCTCAAGCAGGAGTGCAGCTTTTGACTTTAGCCTGATAAGACCCCATTTTGGACCTCTGATCTCCAGAAGAAATTTGTGTTATTTTCAGCCACTGAATTGGTGATAACCTATAATAATAATCCTAGGAAATAACTGAAAAATCCTTTGGGGATAGCGGTTCCTTTCCACAATCCTTTGATCATAGAAGGCAGTGGCTACATGAAGACCTTGTGAAAATAACTTTTTTGGTGACCAACTTGGGGTCAGCACAGACACCAAAGGACTTGGAAAAGCACAGGTGCTCTTCTGGCCATCTGTCCCGTTGATATAGGAGAAATGTAACTCCCAACCTGCTAAATGTCGATATCCTGAGTTCGTGTCTCCCGAAATCAAAGAATGAATTCCAAGGAATGATGGAGATTAAGAGTAGGAAAGATTTATTGAGAGCTAGTTCCTGAGAGACAGGAGGGATCCCAGAAATGGGTGGCCACCGAGGCCCTCTGTCAGGGGTAATTTATACAGCAAAGTCACAACGTGAGTACGAGGGTCAAATTATAATCACTCCATAGCCGCTTAGCTAATATTGATCCAATAGGGAAGTGAGTCACAGAGCAAGGGTACATGGAAAGAACAAAGGCATTATGGGCAAGGGATGGGTCCAATGTTCTGGTCACCTACTTGGGTGACTGATCTCTAGCTGGACTTTACTGGACCAGGTGATACCAATCACAGTACAATCTCAGGTTATTGTTTACCTCTCAGGGAGGCATGTAGGCTGGTCTGTGTATCTGTATCCTGAGGCCTGGCCTTCAATGCATGTGCCTCCAGCCACCGGTGTGATGTGTTCTCATCCTCCGTACTGATTCCCTTGAGGAGCTAGCCCTGTCTGACTGCCTATTAATTTCTACCTAACTTGGCTGTCTATAATACTATGACTTGCATGGCTAAGGTCATGCAGACCGCAACCTTCTCTGCTCAGCCGCCACCCCACCCCAAGACCTCTGAACTGAGAGCTCTGTGTCCCCAAGATGCAAGTGAGATGGGAAGAGGCCGCTCTAGTTGGGGGGAGTTGGCGAAAAAATTAGAGTGCACTAAGGCCACACTTCCTGCTGCAGGGCATTGTGGAAAAAAGCTCAAAGAAAGGGCTTTGAATCTGCTTTGAACCGGAACACTTCAGGGGAAAAAAATCTCACCACAGGAACCTCTTGTCATTTAGCAGGTTTCTTTAGTTCTGTCCTGCACCCCTGCAGGGACCCCGACAGGCTCTCCAGAGCAGGGAGTCCTTCTCTGTAGAGCTGTTTGCTTTCTCCTCCAATTAAGTCACAAGCACTAAATGGAAATGAAGAGGACATTGCTTAAAATGTGCCTTCGGAGTGGAATGGGATGTGAAAAGGTTTAAATCCATTTTGGAGACAGCCTCTTCTGTCAGAAATCAATACAGCCCTTTCATTCTACGATGTGCCCGTTCATAAAGCTAAAACTGCTCCAACTCTCAATTTAGCATTTTTCAAAGCTAATATTAAATTCCAAGATTTTATATCTGTTGTTGCCCATTTAGGACCAAGTTATAAATCTGAAGTCGCTCCCCAGCTTAGGAGTTTGACAGTGCTCGATAAAAACTTTTATAATCAAGTTCAATAAGGAATCACAAATCTCCATTTGTGATTTTTACCTTACAATAATCTTCGTAAATATCATCTTCCAGCCTTGGTGTTTGTCAATATTTGTCATTTTTTAAAAGGGATAAAATAGAAACACTATGTAAACTCTTACCTCTTGGACAGAAGTTATTGTTAGCAAAGAATTCAATGAATAAGATGTCTTCATGGTGACATTTATACAGAATGACCATAAAAACCAGAAGATGGCATCTTCGGTGACATCCGTGGTCTGCGAGCAATGGCATCCACAGGGAGATAGAAGACATGGCTGCACCTAGAAGTCTGCAGAAAAAGATTCCTCCTTGCTCGTTAGCATTTATTTCAGACCTGAAGTGGACAAGGAGACAACCACCCTCTCTAGACTATCCTGAGGCTGGAAATAAAGGGACTCATTTCTCCCCCAAATTTGTTTCGTGCGAATGCTTTTCTTCAGAATCAGAACCATTTAAAAAAAATTAATGAGATATTTTTTATCTAAGCAAGTTGGACTCTGAGTTCTCTGTTTTCCTATTTGTTAAAAGAGATCAGACTCGTGTGTGTGTGTGTGTGTGTGTGTGTGTGTGTAAGGTCATTGCTTGTGATTCACAGGAGACTAATTTCAGAATCACTCGAGCACACTAAAAGCCCAAAATCTAAGGCTCAACTCCTCTATATAAAATGTCATGGGATTTACATGTAACCTGTACGCATCCTTCCGTGTAATTTAAATCATGTCTGGGTTACTTATGATGCTGATACTATATCAAAGCTGTATCAATAGTTGTTATACTAGATTGTTTAGAGAATAACAACAAGAAAAAAAAACCCTGTACGAGTTCAGTACAGATGAGGTATAAAAAAATATTTTCAATGTGCAATTGTTTGAATCCATGGTTACAAAACCTATGGATACAGAAGGGTGACTGTATCCATGTAGCACACACACACATGTGTAGATATGTGCTGTATTATACACACACACACACACACACACACACACATATATATATAGTACTGGAATAACAGATTTGCGTGGGAACGGTAAGCCTCAGATTCAGGAGAGGGATTGCGTCTGAGGAGGAGGGAGGGGATATGAGCAGGAGACCCAGAAAGCTTCAAGTAAATGTATGGTTTTATCTTGTCAAGCTGAGTACTTCTAAAATTCTCATTCTATATTTGTTTGTCTGTTTGGTTTTGGGGCTTTTTTGGGGGGATTGCTGGGATCAAACTCAGGGTCTTGTGCTTGCTAGGCAAGCACTCTACCACTGAGCTAAATCCCAGCCCCTCTAGAGCCTTCCTCAACAGCTTCTTTTCTCGAATTTTTTCAACTTTGCTCAAATTTCTCAACTTTCTGAATTATTAGTCATCAAGAATAAAAACTCACCCTTCTACTAGGTTCAGTCGACTTTGAAAAACTAACTGGGTAGATGCTTGAGTCTTAGGCATTTGTTCCCTTGCACAACTCCTCAGCCTGCAGTGTTCCTCGGCGCCCAGGGCGGGGTGCATCTGTCTGTTCATCCACCCTTATCTGGAATATCACAGTGTTATCCTTGGCTCTCTTGGCTCTAATTCCTTTCCCTTTTTTTCAATCCTGATTTATCTCCAGCTGTTGACTCCCTTTGACCTTGGTTTACAAGAGGAGCTGGAGAGGAGCAGATGCTGGCCCACAGACACCCGGGAGGGCTGGCCGGTGCATGCTCCCGGGCCAGACCCCTGGCCCGTTTGAAAGTCTATCCTTTGCTGTGTTCCTGCTGCTGGCAGCTGCTGCACATCTGGCGCTCAGGAAGGAGGTGACTGGTTTGAGACAGGCTCTTTGCCCCCCACTCCAGCACTCCCTGAGGCATAGGGCTTCAGCCAGAGTCAAAGACCAGCATCAGTCCTCAAGGGGAGACTAGTCTTTTTTTTTTCTTAATGGTGACAAAATTTATTTAAAAAAGTAAAAGTGAAGAGTGAGGGAGAAACTGGCTCTGCAGAGGCAGGTTGGGCCCAGCACAAGAGGAAAAAGCAAGATAAAAGTATAGCGTGGAGGATGTGGGACCAGCCACCCTGAGGAAAGCCAGGAGAGTACACTCCTCACGGGTCACCTCTACTTTTATGCTGTCCACATTTCAAGGACACCATGAGAACTTCTACATATGGGTCCTAGAGGCAGCGCTGGGATCCTACACCTGAGGTCAAGGTCAGGCCATGGCCATCCTATTGAAAACCCCCTTGAGTTTTCCAGAGAAGTCCACGTACAGAGCTCTGAGAACTGTTCTGTGCATGTGCTCTAGGATCTTGTAATTAACAGGTCACACCCACTTTCCCAGCCGATTTTGCCACGCCCTAATCTCCTGTCTCAATCCCCACCCTCCCCAGACATAAATCCTCATAATTCATTATGGGGTGCAGAAGGATGGAGATCTCTGTTTTCTATAGCTTTTTCAAGCTGGAGGGTGCTGTAGACCCTACTTACTGGGGATTATCTGCCCTCCAACTACCCTGGGGTGCTAGGGGAATCTATTCTCAAACTGAGAGAGGACTTGGTGACCATTCTAGAAGATTGGAGAGATACTGTTATGAATAATCAAAATAGTCCTATGTCTTCAAGTGGACCTCTCTCCCTCTCTCTCTCTCTCTCTCACTTTCTTCCCTCTCCCTCCCCCTCTCTCATTCCCTTTCTCTCTCTCTTTCTCTGTAAGCCATTTCATAAATAAATTGAAAACAATATAAATATTCAATACCAAGGAATAGATTAAGTAGAGCCTGAGGAGGAAAATCATGTATCATTGAAAAATCATCTTTCCTTTTTTTTGGGGGGGGGTGCTGGGGATTGAATGCAGGGCCTTGCACTTACTAGGCAAGCACTCTACCACTTGAGTTAAATCCTCAACCCCTGAAATATAACATTTTAAAGAAACAAAATCGTAAATGGTTATGTTGCAGAGGACACATGGCACAGCCAGGTGTGGTGGCACACAACTGTAATCCCAGCTACTCAAGAGGCTGAGGCAGGAGGCTTGCAAGTTTGGACCCAGCCTGGGCTAGTATAAACTAAAAAGCAAAACCAGGACTGGGGATGTAGCTCAGAACTAGGGATGTAGCTCAGTGGTAGAGCACTTGCCTGGTATGAGCAAAGTCCTGTGTTCGATACATAATAACACACACACACATGCATACACACACTTTCACAATGATATCACATGCGTGAAATATCTACCTTCTATAATTTATCACTATATTTAAAAGAAGAACTGAAATGTCTTAGGCAGAACTAAGTATTCTACTTGTAGTTTAAGATGAAACTTCCAGTAACAGCAAATAGATTTTGTAGAAGTGCTGTAAATGAAATAACTTAGACAGAAGGGAAAATAATATACTATAGAAAACTATGTGAGATAACCCAAAAAGTGGATCTGAGACAAAGACACTTACATGAAAGTGACATGGGAAGAGTTTGAATAAGTTATTTCATGAAATGTGGAAATGGAAAAAAGTGTTATTTCTGCCTTACTATGTTACTTTATAAAGTACCTGATTTTAAGATGTATGTGCTACTAAAATAATGTATAGTTTTAGTTAAAAGTCATGTTTTAGAAGACCAATGACATAGAGAAAAGGTCATGGCAGTGATAAATCATATAAAAAATCTTGGTACAGTATATAAAAATTATTCAACTGTAAATACAAATGGCTCTGAAAGAAAATAAGTGTATATTGATCTGAAAGGAAAGTCATCAAAAGCAATCAGAGTGGTTATATTCGGATATAAGGTTACAAGCAACTTTCATTTTCTTCTTTATACATTTCTATACTGTCTAAACCTTATACAACGAATAGTCATTACTCTGCTAACAAAAAGAACCTTCATTAATTATTTTCTTGTGGGTATCTAATCCAGGGCCTCATGCATGCTAAGCAAGCATCCTACCACTGAGCTACATCCCTAGCCCCCAAAAAGCCTATTAAAAAAAATATATATATATAATAAAATATCTGCCTGTAGATCGTGCCTTTATCGTGCCTCTGTGGCTCCTCTGAAGTATACTAAAGTGGAGTAGAAATAAAATGATAGCTAACTTTGCCATATACAAGTACCTAGCACTGTACTGAGCATTTGGCAAGGATTATTTTACGTAATCACCACCCTGATTCTGTGCAGTCAGCATGAATATTCTTATTTCATAGGTGAAGAACCTAAAGATTACAGAAGTTTAGTTCTTTGCCTGTCACATAGCTCCTAAGTTGGGGTGTTGTCACTTGAACCCAAGCCGACTGACTCTTGGGGTTGTGTTCTCAATGTGGCACCACCCTTTGCTTCCTCATAGCACCCCAGTACCTACCAGGAAGGATTTCAGGAACTTTCCAAGTCCAGCCCCTGGGAAAATTCCTAGCCAAGTATCCAGAGCATCTTTCTCAGCTTCCTATTCCGAAGAGCTAGACATTTTAATTGAGTTAAGCAAGTGTTATGGTCTAAATGTTTGCATCTCTCCGAAATTCATTTGTTGAATTCAGAAGATATTAAGAGGTGGGGCTTTCAGGAGATGATGAGGTCTTGAGGGCAGAATATCCACGAAAAGGACTTTTTCCCTTTATAAATGAGGCCAGAGGGCCCAGTGTGGTAGCACATGCCTGCAATCCCAGCCCTTGGGAAGGTGAGGCAGGAGGCTGGAGTTCAAGGTCAACCTGAACTGCATAGTGAGACCCTGTCACAAACAAACAAACCCAGAGAGCTGCCTCGCCCTTTTCTACTGTGTGAGGACAAGGTGCCATCCATGAACCATAAAGCGGGCTCTCACCAGACTCTGAATCTGCTGCATGTTGATCTTGGACTTCCAGCATCCAGAACTGCAAGAAATAACTTCCTATTGTTTATCAGCTACCCGATCTATGGTGTTTTGTGATAGCAGCCCAGGCTGACTGGGGCAGATTTCTTACTTTAGGCCACCTGTGTTGGCCTAAACACTTCCAGACCTCGGGGGCAGAGCAGGCGTCTTTATATTTGTGCTGTCGCACAGGGACTTGAGCTCAGTTCCATGCTTTGCTGTTGCTGTCTTGAAGTTCTGAATAATTCAAAATTTTTTTCATGTTTTCATTTTTTTACTGGGACATGAAGGATGCAGCCTGTCCCCCTGCAGTACATCAGAAAGGAGAAACTCCTGCTGGAGTCTTTGGGCCAAAAACCCAGGCAGGGTTGGGGTGGTGCAGTGAAAGCCTCCCCTGCTCCCTCCAAAGTATCGCTGAAAAGAGCTGACAATAGATTAACAGGAGAAAAAGGCGTACAAGTATATTAATGTGCAGGGGCACCTCGGTGAGGGTCACACACAAACACACCCTCTGTCCTAGGAAGTGGGAGTTGGGGGCCAGGCGGGAAGCCCGCAGAGAACAGAATGCCTCCTTCTGCAGGTGCGGCCTCCCAGCTCAGAACGGGCCGGAGACTACCGGGGTGTGGTCTCCTGTCTTCCCCAGAGGTTAACCTTTCCTGGTCATTTGATGAGATTCTTGGAGGGAGGGGGAATAAAGACAATCAAATTCACTTGGACCTTTCACACTTCAGAGAGCACCCCTCCCTGTGCTTGGGGCTGACACAGAAGAAGGTGATTCTGGAGCTTTCTCCAGCTCAATTGCCCCAACTCCACACTTCCGGGTATTGTTTTCTGAGCCCCAAGAGCAGGAAAAGGGGTTCCTGCCAGCTGCAGGTCCAGTGACAGCTCAGAGTCAGGGCACCGGAGAGAGGGGACCGCAGCCTCTCCATTAACTCCTTTTATAACACAGCTCTCATGGCAAACCCCCAAACTATTGGGTCAGGGCTGCAGAGGTGGCTCCCACATCTGCCTGTCCGGCTCTGCTTTCTTCCTTCCCCCTTTCACTTCTTGCTTTGTGGGCATCTCCGTTCAGTCCCAGCCTGGATCTGGGCCGTTTGTTCATTATAAAGGTGGTTTATTCGTTTTTGGCGAGATGAAATATGTACAGTTTATTGAGACGGCAAATGCTGTCGATGAGGCATGCTACTAGGTATCTGTCAAGTCAGAGGCCAGTACAGAAAGGAACGGAAATGGGCACTAAATGTACGGAAAATTGTGGTTTCGGAGTAGCCTCCCTGTGAGGCCCTGGCGGGGGAGACCAAACCAATGAGGTGTCCCCAACCATGCTCTGGAACTCACAAAGGGGCCAGTTTGAAAAACAAAGAAACAAACACAAAACAACACAAGGAGTGAAGACATTCATAGCCCTAAAGGGCCGCAGTTCACCCGAGCCAGCAAGAAAAGGACGTCCCTTTGGTTTTAACCTCAGAAGGAAGTAGTTTTGAGACACCCAAACCACTTTTTGTTCTGGTTCTGCTTTCCTTAGCCTTTTTCTGCCCCTAAAGCCGGCCTCCTGCTCAGCTCATGGGAACGCTCATTCTAAGGAATGAGGCCTTGCCTGGTTTTAGAATTGCAAAGAAAATCCAGTTAAGAAGTTTAATTTGCTTTATTATTATTATTTTTTGGGGTGTCAGGGATTGAACTCAGGGTCTTGTGCTTGGTAGGCAAGCATGCTAACCACTAAGCTAAGTCCCCAGCCCCTAATTTGCTTTAATTTTGTCTTTTGACACAACTAATTTCAAATGCACTATTGTACTTAGTATTCAGAGTCTTATGTCTTTAACCAAGAGTCCAAAGGTAAATAAGAACAAATTAAGCCCAGAGTAGAGGCACATGCTGTAATCCTAGCACTCTGGGAGACTGAGGTGGAAGGGTTGCATGTTCAAGCCCAGCTGGGGCCACTTAGTGACCTGGCAAGACCCTGTCTCCAATGAAGAAATAAGCAAAACTGGACTGGGGATGTAGCTCAGTACAAAGGTTCTGAGTTCAATCCCTAGTCCCTCCCTCCTGCACATGATCCTAACATACAGAAAGTTACCCTCCCCTCCCCTCTTCGCCTTTCCCCTCTCCCTTCCTCTTTTCTTGAGGCCGGGTCTTGCTATGTTGTCCAGGCTGGCCTTGACGTCTGGGACTTAAGTGATCCTCCCACCTCAGCTTCCCAAGTAGCTGAGACTAGAGGCACATGTCTGGCTGTTGTTAGGCAGGTAGTTAGAGGTTAGCTGGCCTGAAGAACAAAGGGGGAGGGATGTGTTGTCGCCAATTCAGACTGGGGAGGTTCGCTTGAGATTCTGGCAGCCCGAAGAAGAGATGCAGAACTGTGGATTGGATTATTCTCCAGCGTTCCTTAGCCTTGTGCCCTCACGTGGAGTCCTCAGGCCCCCGGCCTGCCTATTTTCACACCAATCCTCAGCCACTTAGTCTCCTGCCAGCCCTCATGGCAGTCTACATTTATTACCAGAGTACACAATACTGTGGCGGCCATGTGCCTGTATTGGTTATATCGGTTATTTACTCTGAAACTGATAAGATGTGCCTGTGCTGAAATTCTGAAATCTTGCTGGCTTAGACTTAAGGCCCACCGGAACCTCCCCCACTCGGACCCAGCCTGAACCAAAGTGTAGCCATCTTGGGCTTCATTTTTCCTTACAGGTGTCCAAAAAGTTGAGTACAGAAACAAAGACATCAGTATATGATCCATTTATAATCCTGTTAGGTCTCAGACCTGAAGCAGTCCCACAGAGCACAATGACATCTTAGTTTACATGCTGTGCACGTTGCTTCTGTTAGCAGGCCACCTGGCCCTCTAACCCCAGAACGAGGCATCCTGGCATGCTGGCTGCTATGGGCCTACAGCCCAATATCAGAGAGGGAAAGTTCTTTAGAGACCCTCCTGCCTTGGCATGGGACTTAGTTCAAATTAAGAATTTATCTTTTGCAAGTTTCTCACATGATTAAACACCCTACCCACTGACCATCTAGAAAGGACTAGAAGGCATTTTGCAATTCCTAAGTGACCGCTAAGTCAAATGGCCATAAGTATCGTAATCACTCCTATTTTCCGCATGTGAGGAGTAACTCTTGGGTGCCTGAAACTGGTACTGCCCACCTTCTTGCTTGAAGATATAACTTTACATCTATTTTACAGTAAATTCTACCTAAACTTCTTCACAGTCTATGTGTCTTGACTGAATTCTTTCATCAAGGGCACAAAGAACCAAGGACCCAGGGAGTAAGGGTCTGGTTTCTTCCTGTAGCAGCAGCCAGGTTCTTGGTAACACTATCTTTTTGTTTTGTTTTGTTTTAACTGCCTTAGTGAGGTGTGACTGACACACAGCAAGCTGTATTTAGCGCACAGAGCTTGATATGTTTGGAGGATAGCATTCGCCTGTGAAACCGTAGAACCTTCAGCACCATCAAAGTCATGAGTTTAACCGTCACTTCCACAGTTTCCTCTTTGCCCTCTTCGTTCTGTTTTTTTCCCCTCCTGTTCATGCCTTGTATTTCTGTTTGTTCTGTCTAATTTCTTGTTAGAAATTAGATTCTAAATGATTCAACCTCAATTTCTTAATCGTGCTTAAAGAGGCTTGTTTTACATTCGAGGTCTGCCTGTTCCAGCCTTCTGCTTTGGAAGCAGGTGTGGCCGCTTGTTTTGCCATTTTTTCCTCTGGGAAGCCACAGTGCCTATTTGGGACCCCATGTTCGCTGAGGTGCTGGCAGCTGCTCTGGTTTTAAGCCCATGAATGTGCCCAGGGCCTGATCCTGGGGTGATCCTTGTTACCCCAAGCGTTTCACATGCCTTCTTGCTATTGTCGGTTTCTGGAATCCCTCATTTGGGACGGGGAGCCAGTCACCCTGCTGGGCCACCGAGTGAGCAGAGACTGGAAGTCTCTTTCTGGCTTCTCTCTCTTTCTTGTGTGACCTGTCCATGCTGCATCCTTATACACTCACAGATGGGTGAAACTGTGTTATTAAAAGTTAGCAAGTACAGGCTTGGGGATTTAGCTCAGTGGTAGAGTACTTGCCTAGCAAGGACACAGCACTGAGTTCAATCTCCTGCACCAAAAAAGAAAAAAAAAATTGTTAACAGGTATGAGTATTTCTCCATCTTGTGGCAGGGGGGGCAGGGGTTGATGCTGGGGATCGAACTCAGGGCTTTGCGCTTGCTAGGCAAGCGCTCTACCACTGAGCTAAATCCCAGCCCCTTTCCATTTTAATTGGTTCATTTTAATTCATTTTCATTGGACCAACCCAGCGCTGCTGACATTTAATTCCAGGATGCTGGTAGTGGAAGTGTATAAACAAAGTGTCTGGAGGAGAATGTGCTCAGCAGGGTGGCAGAATGTGACACCCTGAAATGTGCCACTTTGAGCTAAAGGCACGTCACAGAACAACAGGTGCAAAAAGGTTGCTCTGACCTTCTTTCTCTTGTTTTCTTCTTGAAAGCTAAAGACCTTCACGCTCCCTCCCTAAGAGTTCCTTTCAGCAGGTGTGTGTGGCCCGCACCTTGGGACGGGGGTTGTCGGAGATCGCCCACGTTCACTCAGAACCATCATGATACAGATGCCAGGCTGGGATTAGATGTAAAAGAGATTTTACTGAAGCCAGGCATGGTGGCACACACCTGTAATCCCAGCTCTTTGGAAGCTGGATTGGCAAATTCTAGCCTGGGTAACTAACCGAGAGCCTGTCTCAAAATAAAAGGGGCTGAGGGCGTAGCTAAGCGCTCCACAGTGTGAGCCCCCACACCAGAAAAAAACAAAAACAATATCCCCAAAATGAAACAAGCAAAAAGCAAAGAGGAAATGTGTGTGGAGGATAAAACAATAGGAACCAAAGAAGGAAGAACAGGTGGGAGCCTTAGAAGGAGAGGGATGGGCAGTGGGGAGGGTCAGGGCACCTGCCAAGTTCAGAGGGGACCATTCCCACAAGGCCACCCTTGCCTCTGACATGCTTTGCAAGTCTGAGAGGCCCTGAGACTCAAGGCTCAGTAATGTACAGGTGAATTCACTGAACTCACCCAGAGCTTTTCTACTCATGATTACAGTTTATTACAGGGAAGGGATACAAATTAAAATTAACCAGACAGCTGGGTATGGTGGCGCATGCCTATAATCCCAGCACTCAGGAGGCTGAGACAGGAGGATTGCCAATGAGTTCAAGGTCAGCATGAACTACATAGAGAAACCCTGTCTCAAAAAACCAAAACATAATAAATAAATAAAGCCCAGGGGAAGATGGCATCTACACTGGGCTCTGGGATAAAAGTCCCTCACAATTTCCAACTGTTGGAAGAACTCTAAGAAGACCAGAAAGGAGTCGGAGGCAGCATAGTTAGCTGGGGCCTGGGAGATGATGAAAACGAGACATAAGACAGACAGAGACAATAATTGGGCTTCCAAGAACAATTTATGAAAACTGAATATACAGTCTTAAAATAGAATGTGTGCCTGAATATTCAGAAGCACCTCCTCTTGTAATATTTGCAACAAAAATTAATATGAGTGAATTAATAACTTTAATGGACTGGTGGATCTAACAGCCATCATCGGGGTCAGGCTAACGGCAGGATTTATAGAGCAGCCAGGTTGTTTTGCCAGAGCTCTGGCGCTTAATGGCGTCTAAAGAAAATATAGAACTCCCTCAGCTGCCTGAAGGACAGTGTTACAGCAATTAACCAAAAAGAAAAACCGCGGCCCCTTCTCTTCCTCCCCATTCGATTTAAGCAGCCTTCATTTTCCACACTCGTGAACTGTCTGACTGCGTCTCACAGACTTTCGAGTTCTAGAAGGATGCTGCAGTTCAAAGACGCTTTATCCTAAGAGGCTGTAAAGAGACTGATTTTCTCTCAGTCTCTTAGCATCTGAATATGCAGGTTGTGCGGTGATAACAGCAAGAATCAACCAGGGGAAGGAGAGCAGAGTGGAGTCCAGGAAGGCGCTCAAACTGGAGCTTCCGTTGTCCTTTTTCCTTGGAGGCAGGAGTGTCACTTTCCTGGCACTGGCATGCAGCAGCATTCGTGGAGGATGGCCACACAGGGACGCTGCTCTGTCAGTACCCCGTGCCCTGAAGCTGCATCCTACAACGTCACCCCCTTTCTCAGTCACCTCGTTCCTACCCCAGGTAGACAAAGACTGCCCGCGTGAGCCAGGGTGAAGGCTGGGCCTCCACTAGGGCAAGGTCAAACTCTTCGCTGCATGGGTAGGAGGAGTCTCAGACTACAGCCGGCTCTAGACAGGGCTGTGAGCCGAAGGTGCTGTTTGGAGGGGTCTTGCTTCCCCCAGGGCAGCCCCGTGAGTGCTGCTCACCCCAGTTTTACTCCATATTTCACTGCTGTCAGGCCTGTGGAGATTTCTCCTGCCGTCACTCCCAAGCTGCTCAGGCAAGAAACCTGGTGGGAGAAACTGAGATTGCAGGGAAAGTGTGAAGTGCAGACCATTCACGTGGAACCCAGAAGGGGCTGACTCAGAACAAGGGTGGAGCTGGTTGTGTGCCCGATGTGCTGCCCACTAAGGGGACTGGTTTCGGTTTTCACTTCTGCTGTCACTTTGTCTTACCAGTTTCCTCCAGGGTGGTCAAACCTTAACCCAGACAAGGATTTACATTGCTTTTTGTGGGGAGGGGGTGCTGGGGATCGAACTCAGGGCCTTGCACTTGCTAGACAAGTGCTCTACCACTTGAGCTAAATCCCCAACCCCCTTTACTATGCTTTTGATTGAAGAATGGGGATGGATATTTGCTTGCTTAAAAAACATCAGGGGAGGGGATCAAACTCAGGGCCTTGAGCTCGCTACCACTGAGCTAAATCCCCAGCCTCCTCCTGCCAAAAAAAAGTCCAGGGGCTGGTGGTAGAGCCCAGCATGTGCAAGGTCCTGGGTTCGATTCCCCAGTATTGCAAACAAAAACAAAACAAATCAAACAAAAAGTTGAGGCCTGGTCAATTCTCCGTCAACATGGAGCCTGTAGGAAGAGAGGGGCGGCCTCAGCAGCCACACCTGTGGCAGAAGCCCTTCCCCAGAACACCGTGATCTTGGGTAGGACGCTGGACATGGGGCGGGGGCCCTCCATCCTATGACTGACTTTGCCACTGACTGTACCTCTGGGTTCTAGGGCACCATTGATTGTAAGACCCACCATCAATTTAATAACTTTTTAGGGGGTCAGGAGACGCATGGCTGTATCAAACACATCACCTGAAAGACCCATCCTGGACCATTAAAATGTGAAAAAAAAATACAGGGACTCTTAAAGCTGATTTTTAAAAGGACTGGAACTTATAAAAAGTAAATACAGAGTTTCTCTAATTCTTGGAATGAGATGTAAAGTGAATACTCACATTTTGGAACAATGATATTAACTGGCCTTTTACCATGTGTTCCTGTTGATTTTTTTTTTTTTTTCGAGAGGAAGAGGACAAGAGGTGACCTGATGTATGTTCATTTGATTGGCTAGTTGCTATTTGTGTCTTTTTGTTTTTTGAGACGGGGTCTCACTATGTAGATTAGGCTGGCCTTGAACTCACTATGTAGCCCAGGCGGGCCTTGAATTCATGGCAATCCTCCTGGCTTGGACTCCTGAGTGCTCGAATTACAGGCATATGCCACCACACCCGGCAATATTTATGTCTTTTCACTGCGTATCTGAAAGAAAAAACCCTAAACGATGGTTTAGTTTTAGTAAGACCTAACATTTGTGAAGTACTTTTTTTCCTTCTCGCCCATTGCTGAGGATAGAACCCAAGGCCTGAATGTTAGGCAATTGGTCTACCCCCGAGCTCAGGTCCCAGTTTCTTGTGGAACACAAGATTCTGCTCTAGGTAGCTTATTTGTATTGACTCATTTAACCCCACGAAAATCTGATGAGAAGGTCTACAGCTATCTCTACTTTAGGGATGGGAGCGAGGTGGCACAGAGAGATTAAGCCATACGCTCTAGGTTCTGTGGGTAGGATGTAGACTTTCAACTGTGCACTTCAACCTCTTAAAGGATGCAAGAGGGTACAGATGAAGCTGAACTACTCCAGACATTGCCATAGGCAGAAGGAAGGGTTGGGTTGGGCCAAAGGCAGTGCTGTGTGCTGGTCAGCTGGCTTTTCTCCTTGCCACCCTGCCTAAGTACGTGTTTGGAACAGTTGCCAATTTCCATGGTGTGAATACTTCTACCTTGGCTGATCTCAAGGTAAAATTCCTGATTGTGCAACGCTTGCCTCTTGGGAGCTGGTGTACACTGGCCCCAGCACACCACGGGCTGAAAGTCACTGTCCAAATCAGTGCGGCGCATTCTGGCCAGGAACGTGTTTTCCATGGTGTTAAATGAAGGCTCTGCACTCTGTGTGTGTTCAGGGCTTGGGAATGGTTTCTGCCCCTCCTATTCCCCACCTGCCCATCCAGCAGAGCGACCCCATGCTGGGCTCCGGGGAGCGCAGGACATGAGCACCTCTGGAGAAGCTGCGGACCAAAGTGGCCCTCTGAGGGATGCACTCTGGAAGGGGCGCTGCCAGCTTAAACAAGAGAAGAGGGTTTCGAAGGGAGATAGTGGGGCCGAGAGGCCTGGGAGAGGCTGGCAGGCTGAAGAAGGCAGAGAAGACAGCAAGCCCTAAAAAGCAAAATAACTGGAAAACGCTTAAATTATTATAAGGATAGTTCTGGAAACAAAGTCACAAGACAGGGGCCACAAACTCAGATGCCTTTGTCTGCGAGGCCGGTGACTTGAGCGACCTTATTAGCTACGATGTGATAGACTAGGTGGAGACTGGCAAACTAAGCTCGCACCCTGCCAGATGTTGAAAGTTTTTCTTTACATTTTTTGTTTGTTTTGTTTTTTATTATAGGACAGACAAAACAGGTCCACAATCTGGATGCAGGATTCTACTTTGTAGATGGTCACAAAGCCTCCCGCAGAGGCCTTGAAGGCCAGGCTGAGGGGTGCCTGGCAGTGGCCCCAGACAGCTGCTGTCCTTACTCCTCATCTGACACCATGGGGCGCCCGGGGCAGGGGAGAACTCGGATCCATCTGTCCCAGGCTCAGGCCATGTGGGGTATGTGGCAGCAAATTTTAAAACAATAATAAACCGAAATTCAGTCTTCTTTTTACAATCACCAATCGCTTGCCATTCTGATCATAATATTCCTCCTTGGAAAAACAGTCTTTTTGTGGGATTCAGTACTCAGTAGTTGCTACAGCTCTCGTCAGGTTTTAACAGTATCCATATATGTAAGTTTCAAATTCAAGTTTCAAACATTTTTTCTACATGGAGATTAATTTGGAGCATTATCCTTTGATTCAAGTGGTTCCACCCACAAGCATTCACTTCTGGAGCTACTATCTAAAGATTCAGAACTCTGAAGCCTAAACTCTGTAGAACCAGGTTGAGAAAACAGGTTGAAAGTAAACAGCGCTACCTCGTGATTCTAACACAAAGAGGCAGAATCGAAGTTTGTTTCCGTTTCTGTTGTTCTGTGTTGCTGCGGTAGCCAGAATTTAAAAGAGCAGGGTTTAAAGGCCTTGATTGTCTTAATCAAGAATGGGTTGCTTGTTCTAACTCAACAAACCCAATTATGCCAATGTTTACTGCCACTCAGCCATTTTCTATGATTTTTACAGAGGAAAAACTTTAGAAGCCAAATGTGATGGTGCACACCTATAATCCCAACACTTGGGAGGCTGAGGCAGGAATCACAAGGTGGAGGCCAACTCGGAGAACTTAGTGAGATCGTCTCTCAAAACAAAAACCAAAACTACTTTGGAGGTTTACTAACTATAATAGAAATTTATGATGAATTTTCTAGTGAAGCTATTTTAGCAAAGTTGTTTTGAACTGTGAAGATTTTTGAAAGCAATTATAATCAATCCAAAAGAAACAAGTATATGGAGAATCTTGCAATGTTTTAAATTAATTATAAAATGGGATTTTTATGAATCTCCAATAAACCTATCCTTATTTTTAGGACTTTCTATTTGTATAAAAGAAAATGTTCTAAATTAAAATAAAAACTGTGAGTAAAGACAGATCTACAAACTCTCTATTGAACATTAATATGGGAAGATACATTTTGACAAAGTCATTGATACATTTGTAGAGATTAAGCCTCAAAACTAGTAACTGTGATATTATTCATTGCTATGACAGTTTTATAATTAAAACTTATCAATCTATTATTTTCCTCATATATACATACATATATATATACATATTTGTAAGGGGGGATTTGAGACAAGATCTTACTATGTAGTCCAAGTTTGCCTTGAACTCACTATGGGGGCCGGGCTGATCTTGAACTCATGGCAATCCTCCTGCCTCAGCCTCCTGAGTGCTGGGATTACAGGCATGTGCTACCACATCCAACTCTATTTTCTATATTTTAATGGTTTTTACTTTACTGATGCAGTTATATATGTGAGGTTCAATAAAAGAAAACTTTTTTATTAGTTCAACATTTTTATTAGTGTATATTTGCAATGCATGATAGTTTCATTTGTTTTGGGAAACTGGTGCATGTATATAACATATCTTGATCATTTTCAAAATCTATTTGCCCCACCCTCATTTCAAAAAGTCTGCCTAATAAAAGAAGAATTTTTCCAGGTGTGGTAACACAGGCCTGTAATTCCAGCACTCCAGGAGGCTGAGGCAGGAGGACAGTGAGTTCAAGTCCCACCTGGGCAACTTAGTGAGATTTTGTCTCAGAATAAAAAATAAAAAGAGTAGCTCAGTGGTAGGGCATTCACGGGTTTGATCTGCAATACCACACACATTCACACACATGAAAAGAAAGAAGAAAGAAAGAAAGAGAAAACTTATGCTGCCTGTGTTCCTCTCCTGGCCATTCTTATTATCTGCTTCATTGCTTGATGACTGATGAAAGTTGTTACATGGAGGAGGGGGCTGTCCGAGTGATCTGCTCACTGTGTCCTCCACATGCCCCCGCTCCTGCCTGCCTCAGCCTCTAAGGTGGGGACAGCCTGGTGGTGGCACCTCCTGACTCTCTGGCGCAGGCTCCCTGGGGGAGAGGGTTTTGCCAACACTTTATGTCAAACTTACTCCGGGACAGGAAGGGTTTTGAAATGACCTGGTCTCAGCATTCATATAGGCAGCGCAGAATGCAGCAGCCATGGAGATTCTGCTGTTTACAAGCCCGGCCCACGGCCAAGGGTGGCGAGTTTGGTCCACTTGAGAAGGATGGCGTCACAAGGGCCCTTCTAGCCACCTGCCCAGACAGTGACTTGGGGCTCTGACGGGCACAGTGGCCTGGCAGCGTGGAGAGGGAGGGGGCGCCTTGGCCCTCTGCTGGCCCCTGGCCCCTGGTCAGGCCATTCCATTGCATGACAGAGAGGTGGAGACGTGTTGGGGCCTGCAGTACCCAGGGATGGGTTGAGCAGAGGTTGGGTCCTTGCCGCTTTGCCCAGTTCAGTCAGGGCATCTAGAACTGTCAAGGGCCTGGAAGGCACTTCAAAGGCAACCGCTTTCTTCTTGGAAGCTGTTAAGATTATTGATTTAAGTCATGACAAACTCAAGGGCACTAAGAGAGTCTCTCAAAAAGAAATCAAATGGTTTCTCCAGGTGACTCTTGCTTTTTATTCAGGCAGGGGTCTAAATCTATTGAGGCAAAAGCTAGCGGGTCTCGCCTCTGGAGCAGTCTGGGGAGACCTATAAAGTTTATTGATTTGACTTACTTAATTTACACTGCTAATAATAAAACAAGTAGGCCCATCAATCAACCCTCACCCCCCCAGAGAATGATTACAGGGGATTGATTTCTCCTCGGAGGAGACAGTTTACGGGAAAGCACAGAGGGGTTGGGACTGTGCATGCTGCTCCATGCTGGGGCTTGGCCGGCCCTGGCATCGCATGATGGCATTCTGTGCAGAATGCAGCAGGGCGCCACTTCTGTGCCCAGGGGAGGGAGGGATCCGGGAATGGGCTGCGGTGACCTCTCCGGACAGCAGAGGGTCCTCCAGCGGACATGCTGCTGGGCTGTGTACCCAGAGGAGGGACGGGAGGAGGAGTCTCTCACGCCTGCTCACCAAGCACTGTATTTCTCTTGCCTTGAGAAGGGAGCCATGTCCGCACCCAGAGTCACCTGCACACAGGCGAGGGAGGTAAGGTGCTGCCATTCGAATGGGATAATGACCTGCGTCCTTGGATAAGATGCCATATCAGCGGCACACACTGTCTAGTGCTGCAGAGATTAAGAAAAAAGGGTGCTCTGTGAGGGAGAGGGCTGGGAGGGTCTCAGAGAGAGCATGGAACTTGAACTAGGCTTCCCTCCTTTAAGAAGAGCAGAGGGGAGATGGATGAGAAAGTCCATCCTTAGAAATGCGGCATCCACTGTCTCACTAGACACAGAAACACAGAAGGACTGTCGCTTCACACACAGACCGGCACAGTGTGAGAGCCCAAGCAGTGACTGGGTTTAAGTTACCATCCGTTTGGGCAGGTACTTAACATCTGCAAGCTTTAATCTCCTCAGGTACAAAAGCAGGCTTGTGACCGCACCTACTAATGGTGCCCAGTAATAGTACCTAGTAATAATGGCATTATCACTACAATGGTATCAATTAGTAATACTACTAATAACAACAGTGTTAATAATAGTATCTGTGGAAAAGAGGCCGTGAAGAGTAAGTGAGACTAGTACTTGTGAGCCATTGGCATGTACTGGGCACGTGGAAAACTTTCAGCCCATGATGGTCACTGCTATTATTATTATTATTACAGTGTTGATGATAGGAACAGTATTCAGATTACCAGCAGGTTTTGGAGTTCTCTGATGCTTCAGAGACCACTTGGGGAAAAGGAGAAGGGGCAGGAAGAGAGTCTGTCTGCTCCAAGTGAGACCCCAAAAAGAAGGTCTTCGAGGTGTGCTGTGCCCCACGGAGCTCCGTGTTTTTCTTTTCTTCTCAGCCCCGCGGTGTCTCTCTGTCGCCTTCCCGCGCCCATCAGGAATGGGCTTCCTCCTTTGCAGCTGGCACCGCTGGTTGCCCTGGCCTCCCTGGGGGTACGGAGTCAGAGGCCTGAGTCCTGTCCTGCGGGCCTGGGGCAGGGCTGGGCTCGTCTCACCATCAGGAACCCTCGCTGAGGTGGTGGACTGTGTGCTCTACTGAAATCTAAGGGTCCTCGTGTGCCCTCTCGTCCCCCTTCTGTCTCTCGTCCAGCCTGTGGCTGTTGCTCAGTTCCTGGAACCCGGGTGGACTTGGGCTGCTGACCTCTGTGATCTTCCCTGTCCCACCAGCGAGGAGCCCCTGGGTAGGGACAGGGCGAGAGGGCAGGCAGAGCTGCTGGGGGTGAAGATGGGACACAGCTGCCCCTTGTCCAGGACAGGCATGGATCGGGTTCTGGCACGGTCATGCCGTTCCCCAGAGGTGGCCACACTAGTGCTCCAAATGGCTCTTAGTAAACTTGCATGTGAGAAAGTCCCAGTCAAACCTGATTGCTGAGACAGATTGAGATCTAAACTGGGAAGAGGCAGAATGACAGCCCCTTCTTGCTTTTCTTGTGGCTTTCCTTTGGGGTTGGGAGTTCCTCCTAAATCATTTTTTATAGCCTTGGTTTTTAACAATCACCTGTCTGAGAAGCAGATTACTGGAACCATTTCTGTTCCTCCCACTGGCCCCGTTTTGTTCTCCAATCCATGCTTAAGAGAGGAGATATATTGGGGGACGGTTAGAGAGAGGCTCCTGGACCAGCGAAAGAGACAGCCAGAGTGGAAACACCTCTATCTGGAATAAATCATCATCCCAAACACCCTTGAAACCCAGTCACAGGCCAAAGGTGACGAGTCATGTCAGGAATGAGAAAACAGTTCTGCCCCAAGCTCTGCTTCTTTGAGAAGAGGTGTTTTGCCCAAATATCACGGACGTGGCCTCTCTGAGTGTGTTAATTGTGTAGTCTGTACCCGGCATCCGAAGTGCAGGAAGGAGGAGGCCCTGGATCCACAGTGAGCCACTGCGGCAGCTGCTGTTCATGCCCTAACTCGACCTCCTGGGCCCTCTCCTTCGGGGAAGGTGCCCTTGGAGAGCTGGCGGGGGGAACGGGAATAAAGGCAGCTTTGAGGTCAAAGTAGCCTAGAGAATCAATAGGCTGAGCTGCTCTGAGAGAAGGCGATCCTTTGGGATTCAGCAGAGGATTGAGGCATCGACTCCGTGAAGCAGCAGTTTTACCGCTTGTGAGATGAACAACAAACCAGTCTCTGATGCAATACCGAAGTGCCTCTGGTGATATTTATAAACATCTTCGGAGCAGGGACAAGGAACAGGGCTCCTCACTCACCCTCGTGCGAGTTCCCCTCTGCATTCTGGGCAAACAAAGCTGCAGGGCTGATGAGTCTCCGATGTGGGGAGAAGTGGAGCCGCCGGAAGCAGCACTTCGTGCAGGTTACCAGGGATCAGGGAGGGCATCTGAGGGGTCAAGACACGCAGGGGGCATTTTCATTCTTTAAAGTATCCTGGTATATGGGGGGGATCAACACAGAATAATAAAAATATTTTTGAAACTGTATATTTCATAAATTGGTACCCTCAAGGCACTGAGCTACTCACAGGAGAATGACAGTGTTTTTTTTTGAGATAGGGTTTTGTTAGGTAGGCTGGCCTAAAACTTGCTATCTTCTTGCCTCAGCCTCTCAAGTGCTAGGATTACCAGCATACAAGGACACGCTCGGCACATGACAGGGCTTTTGAGAGACATTTATCCATAACGTACTGCAGGCGGTCTGGTCTGGTGATCGGGACACAGCTTCTGCTCATTGTCTTTCAGTATTGTTAGTGTAACTCTGAGACTTCTATATCTAAAGAAGTCATTTGGAGTCAACATCTTGAATTAGTGGACTTTGGTTGGCCTGGAAATGTTGGCTTTTCCAATCTTTCACTCCTCTTCTACCATGATAGTCCCAGGTTTAAGAGAAGTAGTTTGTATAACTGCAGTGTTTGTGAAGATTCACAAGTCTTGGATAATTTTTTTCAGTACTGGGAATCGAACCCAAGACCTGTGCACTAAGTTGTATCCCCAGGCTCCTCCCAACCCTTTTAAAAAGATTTCAGCTGGGTATGGTGGTGCATACCTGTAATCCCAGCACTCAGGAGGCTGAGGCAGGCAGATTGCCACAAGCCCAGCCTGAGCTCAAGCCAGCCTGAATCACAGAGCAAGACTCTCAAAAAAAAAAAAAAAAATTCAAACAGCGTCTCGCTAAGTTTCCCAGCCTGGGCTCAAATTTGCTGTCCTCCTTCCTGACTCAGCCTTCTAGCACATACATTACAGGCAGGCATCACCATCCCAGCTCTACATAATATTTTTTATTTAAAAGAAAATTTTGTTGGGAGGGGTGCTGGGGATCGAACTAAGTGCCTTGCTCTTTGCTATGCAAGCACTCTACCACTTGAGCTAAATCCCCAACCCCCTAGAAAATATTTAATAAAACTTCCTTTGTTGAATTAGAGAAATTTTAAAGCAGTTATTGTGGCTTCTGGGCCAGCATTTGGGGGAGCAGTTCCTTTTCACTTCTAGGGCCCAAATTTCACGAAAGCATTGCAGTGAGACTGTGACAAACATGTCCAAGAAAAACCACTTTGGGATGCAATGCTAAAGGAAGAGAAACTGTCCTTTCTTCCCGTACGTGCGGCAGTGAGCTCTTGTGAACGATTTCAGAGGTTTGGGGGATCCTCTGTCTCTTATTCCAGCTGCACTCAGCTCTGTGGGGACCAACCAGTTCCCACAGGCGCAGGTGACCACGCACACCTCAGGCTCCTGCCCTTTGCTTTCGGCCTGGGGGCCTCTGGTGATGCAGTGGGTGACACCATCATGGTGGCCTGCTTGTTACTCACACGTGACGGACGTGGACACCATGAGGGGAACCTGCGGCCGGTAGTCTGCGAGGCAGTGGAGAAATCCCGCCCGATTTCTCCGCCCTCTGCTTGGTGCTGTGATACCTGTACCTTGCGATGGGCCCTGCAGTGGGCTGTGGTCGTGGCTGCCTCCCTAACAGAGGTCTGCGCTGGTGCATTTTCTCCCTCTGCTCCCCACTCCTTCATTTCTGCTCCTGCAATCCCTCCCCAGAAAGGACTACACAGCCCGGTCCCGAGCCACGACTACCCTGCCTCACTCAGGAGTTTGCTTTTCTGCTGTCTCAGGCTCTGCCTTGGACTCTTCTCTCCGGGAAACCCAAAGCCTCTGTCACAGGGACTGGTGATGTATTTGATTTCCTGTTCCTGTTCTCTTGCTGTTGATTTGTTTGTGCCCAAATGCAAAATACAACATCGAGATTTGTCAGGTGCCATCTACGGGAAAGTTTTAAATTCCGCTTTGCCATTTAGCAGTGCTACACTGTCCTTGCTATCCTCGACTTATCTACAGATTACCCATATAATTTATTGGCTTAAAAAAAGCCATCGAGGGCTGGGGATTTAGCTCAGTGATTAGAGTGCTTGTCTTGCAAGCGCAAGGCCCTGAGTTCGATCCC